>CABFVX010006047.1:33700-43867 GCA_902151425.1 Timema shepardi
AACTCATCGAACACTCGAGACGGAATTACACAAGGGTGGGGATCACAGAGTTCAAACACATGGAAAGGGGGAGATGCGCTGTACTAGATGCGTTGAGAACCTTCTATCAAAGCCTCAGCTCTTCTACGCTGTTCTCGACGTCCATGGTGTTCTTGAGACAAGTGGTGGTGCGTAGTGGCAAAATGCAGCACTAGGATCATCGCTCTTAGATGTTCCAATGTTGTTATCGTGTGTGGACGTTCTTTTCCGCTCGCTCGTCCGGTTGGTGAAATTGGGTAAGTGCAGTTCTGGTTGACTAACCCATTTTAAGATGCCTTGTAGCAATAATTGCTAGAAGGTACGTACAATCTTTTCACGAAAGGTAACAGTTTTATTTTTACGGTTAACACTATGGCCTTATATTATAAGCTACACCGTAGTGGAACCCTGCAAGGTAAGCTTGCAAGTTTTCAAAGTGATAAAAAATATACAAATAGAAATTATTTGAATACTTTTAGTTTTGCCAATTATTATAGTTAACAAGTGTAAATTAAGCTCGACAAGTATTTTTAAATGCTTTACTACGGCTCGTTTGAAGGGCGTTAGGTTTCTACACCACCTAACTCTTGAAATATATTATTATTTCGCTCTGCATTTTACTACTCGTATGGACGTTGAACATTTAACTACACTGATAGGCTGAGGATGAGGATATATATATATATTTAACGCTGACTCTTAATTTTTTTAAATTTAGCACCGCGTCTTACTACCCGTTCGGGTTATACGCTTTAAGTACTAATTATGCTAATGGATTAGGAATTGGGAGGGTTGAATTAGAGGAAGTGAACCCGTATTTACGTGGAGGGAGAGTGTAAAACCATTTAGGAGAAACCACCCCCAGTTCACCCGACCAAGATTCGAACGCTGATCTCCTTATCATCGGTAGTTTAAGATATTACGAAAATGACTCCTTGGACCACGTTACACCAAATTGGGCGAGGAAGATAAATTTTACAGGAAATGTACCGTCATTGGTGTGGAGGGAAAATTGAAGCTCATTCAGGGGAAAAAAACCCAGTACGTCATACTTGGATTTTAACCCTTATCCTCATGTCGCGGGTAAGCTACACTGTTTGAGCTTGACGTTTAGTCTGCGTGTCCACTAATTCGTGTTATTGAAATATCAAAATCGTGGTAGGTACCTGAGTGAATTTGTCTTGTTTACATCATCCCGTGGGTTGGTAAACAATCCAGCTAAGGCAACCATTCTTATTCGACACGAATAATTCTTATTATACTTATTAAAAAAAAAAAGATGAATACCAATTTCAAATAACACGCGTATGAAATCTTAGAATAAAAAATTCCATGTAGTCATGCCACAATCAAGCTATACCATCCGAGCGGCCACCGTCTGCTGGCAAGGATAGTGCCAACATCTACAGATAGAGAGTATCACAATCAACTCTCCAGACGTTAATCTCAGTTTTTTAGACCGAAGCCATTACTTTATCATTCAAATAGTTCCTCATTTGTATTTAAGAGGCTTAGTTGTCCCCATTCCATATCCACTACTTCAAGGAAAATCTGAAAGCACCGAGGATCAAACTCGGGATCTCTAGATTTGTATCCAAAATTTTTGGCCACTAGACTACATAGTAGGTATTTGATAACTAAACTAATATTAAAATTAATATTAGATTATATTTAAACATATTTTGTGAAATGGCTGTTGATATTTTAAATATTTTTAAACGTATATATGAATAATGTATTAGTAAGCTGTAGCAATAGTTGATGAAATTATTTTATAAATGGCTATCTAAACATAACTCTCCAGTTAGTTCCAAGTACTAAATGTTATATGAACCGATTTGTCAAGAATTTTCAGACGTCCCAGTTTTCCGGGAAATTTCATCATATATCTCCATGTTTATTTATACTAGATTGACATAGCTATTAACTTTGATTAAAATTTAATTCTTATATTAATTATTATTATTATTACTACTTCATTAATACAAACATTCCAACGGAAACTTATTTTCCATTAGATATTTCATTGTCGATTTATTAAATTAATAAGTTCCCTTCCTGTAACAATGTTGTTATATTTCCTCTTTTTATTTGATTGATTAAATTAAGAATATTAATAATTACATAAGATATAAAAAATAATCTTAAAAATTGATAATGTATGAAATTAAAATTCTATCAAGAAATAAGTTCTATTTCTCAAAGGTTTCAGGTAGATAATATTTTTTTTTGCCGCAATTGGTTTTCTTATTAAATATCACTAAAATAAAGTTTACTAAAATATTTACTTTTACTATTTACAATAATTATGCCTCATTTTTTCTATTTTTGAATTTAAATTTAAACTAGATCTTTGGTGTATCTCTTATTAATTAAATTATATAGTTGAAATGTTTGTCTAGATACAAAAGGCTTAGTTCCAGGATACTAATATGTGACAAACCACCCAAATATTTATAATTTCGCTTTCAATTATTTTTGGACGACAAAAAAACACTTAATTTGAATTTAGTTTTATAAATAAACTTATTTGTTAATATTTAAAAATTATATGGCCAATTACTTGATTAAATGCTTGGCATTTAAAACATTGTTTTATTTTATTTGTAACCATACAATAAAGTTATTTTTAAATGCACCTTAAATAAGTAGATATTTATGACACAACATTTTTAATGATCATAGGGAAAATAAATAAATATTTGTTCAATAATATCTCACCTTTGTATTATTTTAAAGGTTTCAAATAATGAATATTTTTTTAACACAGGGATCTATTAACAGCTTACATAATTATTGTTCAATTTTTATGGAAAAGACTTTTAGAAAACACAAACTGATATTTCATCTACCAACATTGAAAAATATTTCAATATATTATAAGTGTTATTTTATATCCACCAAAAGTGACAGTTGCAGATAACATGACTTGACGTATGTATACGTGAAATCAAATCAAGTCAAGATCAGATCCTTCCTATGAAATGTGGACTGTAATTTAACTTGGAAACTAAACATATTATTATAGTTTCAGCCTAAATGAAAGGATTCAAAATCTTTTGAAACAAGAAATAATTAATTTATTCAGAATATACACCAACAGAAATCAAACCATTATTCTCTAGACCTGTAGTTGACTTTTCAAAAATTCTATCAGAGAGATGTTTGCAGAAGAAACATAGTTGCAGTAAATTATTTTGTTTAGGATAAAAATTTATTGAAATAGTATCAGCAAGCTTCGGGGTTGAATATTAGGGTGCATAAAATATTGAAATGTTGAAGTCAAAGAGTCGACATTACATGTTAAAATTGGAAATATCTTACTAAATATGACATATCCAGTGACGTAGCCAGGGAGAGAGAGGGGTCCAGGGTGATCGTACCCTACACCTCCCACCCCGAGTACTCGCCTCCCAGGCGCTATCCCCCTTCATATGTTCATATGTTAAGCCTGTTCTTATTTAATATTGAGATTTTTTTATTTTCTTTGTGTGTTTTAGTTTGAATAAATCATAATTTTCACCCTTTTCTACGGTATCTCGGCTTATTATATAGCCTATAGTCTATCAATACAATGGTGTGCTTGTTTGAGTTAGGTGTGCCACGAACCCCTACCCTCTTTCTGGCTACGTCACTGGTACATCAACGTATAATTATTTTTTATAACAGCTTATAAGCAATATTTTAAAACCTAATAGCGATTAAATTACATTTATAGCATAATCATGGATAAATTAAGACATGTCAGCTTAAAATAAAATACTAGACTTGATATTTTTTCTCTACATCTTTATCTTATCTTAAATGCACTTAATGGATAATTTAATAATTAAAAGTAATTCTATGTGCCAAGAACAAAAACCTTATCTTTTGAGTCCGGCTTGTAGTTTGCTTTGCATATTTCAAGCTTTGCTTCGACTTCACCTTGTATTTAAAATATAATCATTGCATTCCCCAAATAACCAAACTTAAATAACGTTTCTAGAGAGTGTCCAAGCTTTACATGTGTACAAGTAAATATATTCAATGTATTTGTTGATAAATACAATTTTTAATTCGCAAGAGATTTTATAATTTAGAGTACTCAAACGAAACCACGGGGAATCCTGGGACAATAGGAATTTAAAATGAAGCTATTAAACGGAATAATTTATTTGGGGAATCATTTGGTTTTGGAAGAGGGAAAGAGTAGCGCAGTAATTGGTTCTTTTGTCAAAACAGTTCAAATTTAGAGATAGTGAAGTTGAATATGACACATACAAAATGGGAAATCAACACACATTATTAGAAATTAATTAACTTTAGAATAACATAAATACCTTAAAATATCAATTATTCACAAACACAAAGGTAGCCCTAACTAGCATTCTTCACCATTATGCTTATTGCATGGCAATTATTTACAATAACTAAAAGGTGTGAAATAGAGGAAGAGGTTATATTTGTTAAACAAATATTAAATTGGCTTTGGCGTGAAAAGAGGATAAACAAAGTTGTGGAAAATAACACTTCCAGTGGAGCTGTTTAAAGATCGAACTTCAGCTTTCAATTCAGAGCCAAGCGCCCTCAAGCACACCTAACTATTATTATTATTATGTGTTCTGTCTTACGACAGAGCCTTTTCTTTTTGTCAGTGAACTTGGACCGCCAATGCGCCATGTCCTCTTGCCTCCTCCTTCAGTTCCCATAATTTTCTTCTTTCCTTCAAGTCAGACAATATTTGAATCCTCCTTCTTCCATGTTCCTCTTTCCTTCAACTTTTTCTTCTATGACATCGTGCAGAATACATTTTTTCCTAAGGATGTTTACAATCTAGTTTTCTTCAGTTTGATGTGGACGTTTAATATAAGAGAATACTAAAACGAGACACACACACACACCTAGCTATTCCCTGATATGTCTGTTTAATATAATATATATTTTCACAAGACATTGAATACATATTCATAGATATTTTATCGTAAATATTTTATGTGATCTTTCTGAAACATTATCAGATAGCTTATAATCGAATTTAACTTTATCTTTACCGGTAAACACTCGAATAAGGGGATCAATATTGTCCAGTCTGGTTTTCCGGTGATGTTAAGGTCAAAGCTAAAATCCCAATCGGGTGTATTGTGGTGAGATTTTTCTAAATTAGTACATTGTTGGATTTTTCAAATGACCTGTAAACAACAACTCTATAACATACCCAGTCTCCCAACAATAAATCTACCTATGTGAAGAGGAAGGCCCTATTTTCACCTATGATACACGTTTCACCAGTGAATAGAATCCAACCCACGATCCTGAGCTCAGTAGACAGTCACGCTGTCAACTGATTAAACACACAGCTCTAATTAATGGCGGAAGAGTTTTAAAATGTGAAAGGAAACTGTAGTGAATCACTATTATAATTCCATTTTCATAGAAAGGGCATTTTAGTAAATAATACCATATTTATTGCGGGCCAAAATTTATAGCATTTTACCACAATATTAATGTTATAAATATTGATAATATCTATAAAAAGTGACAGCTGCAGATCACATTACTTGACTTATGAATACGTGGAAGTAGATCTAGTAACTTTTCTTGCACCCACTTCGGTGGCCGAATGGTATAAGGCGTCACTCTTGCAATGGACTGGACTGCCAATGACAGGGAGATCAAGGATCGAATTCCGTCCAAGTGTAGTGAGAGTGGTTTATCCTACATTATTTTCCATTTAACCTCCCCGCAAATGCACGTACACTTTATCTAAGATTCAACCTACCTCATCCCTAACACATAAGTATAATTAATACGTAATAGTATAACCAGAATGAGTAGTAATATTTGGTGCTAAAAAAACTTTTCTAGCAGTCAGAAAATAGGAGTATAGGCCTACATATAAACTGTTACGTGTGCGGAAAGTCATAGCTCTTGTAACTTGGGCAACAGTGTGACTGTTAAACCGCACCTTTACGATCGTGTAGTCCCGGCTCACATGAACCCACGGACACTGCTCTAATATAACAGAAATAAACAGTTTACATATGTCTACACCCTTCAACATTGCCTGCAGGACACTGTGTCTTCGGGGATGACAAGGAAACGAATGTTCACTGTCGGATGAATTTATACTTTCACATTCGGGGAGTAAAATATTGTGTTAAAATGTTCATGTACGTGCCATTTATTTTAGAGATCAATATATGCTTACCTATAACTATAAATATAACAAGTAGAACTATTCGGCGTTGCCTGAGGTAATTGCGCAATAAATTGCGTGGCTGCCCTGGGCAACACCGTTCTTTGCTTTAACCAGGCTAGAGGATTGGATATCGGTTGAGATAAAAACTTTTTTTTAATCCTAACGTGGTGAGAAGCTCGATGAGACACGAGCGAATCAGATTCTGAGTCAAGTATAAGTATACTCTCAGGAGCTGATAGCCTTCCTCTTGGGGCCGGAATAGCTCAATTACATTTATTATTATTATTATTATTATTATTAGCAACCGCGTTTTACTACCCGTTCGGGTTGTACGCACATGCGCTAATATGTAATGGTAGGGTGATTGTGAGATGGAATGGAGGACCTACAGCTTAACGTGGAATCCGAACCACGGTGGAGGCCTGGCATTCCTCACATTCACAATATGTCTAGTCAGAGGTGAAGAAAGGGTTTGGTGATCAGATAAATCTCTGCCACGGGACAGTTCCATTTAAACATGTAATTTGATTTAAAAAATATTTGAAACAGATTTAAAAACTGATAACGCACGTTGGTACAATTATTAATATTAGGTGTTTTGCTGAAAGTAAGATGGTGTAACGATGTGGACTGGACATAACTAACTCAAGATATCGATAGGGTGTAATTAGATGAACTGGATAGGATTATATCAAGATAAGGATAAAGTGTAATGAGGTGTAATGGATATAACTAGCTCAAGATATAGATATATGGCGTACTTTTGTGAGTGCAGCATTGCGTTTCGAGTTCATAATGTTAGAGAGTATTTAAGGTGTTCTGTCCTTGAACAATTCCAGTTCATTGTTCAAATTCATTCATCTAGCATATTCTAACATATACTATCAGCAGCTCTCTCTTTTTAAAATCCTTCTTTCCTTGCTTAAGGTCATCAATCAGTTACAATCGTCGTCTTACTTGCCCCCTTCTTCCTTCTATCTCTCCTTCTACGACATCACTCAATAAGCCATTTATTCTCTTAATGTGACCCATTTAGTTTGCCATTCGTAGATTCACCCGAAGAATAACTCTTTTTTTCAATTCTTCTTCTTCTTATAATTTATTTAATAGTCATCATCTCTGTCCATTTTATCTTCTCTATTCTCCTCCAGTGTGACACATTTAAAATTAGTAGATCTTGATGGTATTGGAGTAAATTTCTTGTTTCAGGAGCCAATGCTCATGGGTTCAATTCTAACCGGGGTTGAAAGATTTTTCTTGATAGATAAAAATTCATAGCACAACTTCCTTTGGAGAGGAAGTAAAGCCGTTGGTCTCATGTCGATTGTAGCATGTAAGGGAACTCTGGAACATTTGTGAAAATTCCTTTCCTGTTAAAACTGGTAAGTTCTTTTACTCTTGCTCATAGAAATTCTCGCGTATTGATATAATAATTTGGTTCAGAAAGTGCACGTTAAATACCTCAAATAAATAAAATAATTTAAAATGACACGATAAATCTTTTTAAATCTACTAAGCTTGTATAATAATCAAAAGTTCAAGCCAATAAAAATAAATGATACGGCGCACCACACATATTTTCTCACTCCTTTATCCTAAAATATACATTTACTAAAAATTCGTAAGATCTGTGAAAGTAATAATTAAAAGATCTATACATTGTTCTAAAAACACTACACCAAAGATCATAAATGAAATAATATACAATTTTACTCACTCTATGGTATTAGGCACTAGAAACACTGTTAGGGAAAAAATTAGAAAATAGAAATATCTTTTTCCACCAAAGAGTATAAAAATAAAATTTATTTTCAAAGAACCGAATTAATAAGTATATATATACATATGCTTATAGCTCAGAAACTATTGGTTTTATAAAAATATATTTCAAATAAAATATTTTTATCTTCATTTTTACAACTGTAACTTATTTCGTTTCTAAAATAGTTGTGGACAAACTATCAAAATAGAAAATTCTTCTTTATGTAAAGTACCCTCGAATTAATTTTTATTAGAAAATAAGAATTTTCATCTTTTTTATAATGATAAACAATGTACAGATATAGAATTTAACAAAAATTGTTAAAGCGAATTTCGATAAAAATAGATTTTTCCCTTTATACCCTTCCGTAAACTACCCTTAAATATATGGTTAAATATACAACTCCATAAAACCCTCGGGGAACCTGATTAAAAACTTTGAAACCAAGTTTGATTCTTATCGGTAAAATAGTTTTGGTTATAGCCCTAGGTACAGACAGATGGACAAACATACAGACGGCATTGAGAAAACCAATATTATTGTTTCGGGGTTCATGAAACGTCAACATATATCAACATCTCGAGGTAGATTTTTTTTATTGTCATAATACGGCTCTCTACAAGGTATTGAGAGAAAGTATAAAGCTTGAACTGGTTAAATAAATGTTAAATATAAGAATTTTTTTTAAAAGATATAGATTCTCTCTTATTTCAACCATTTTCGATAGTGACATAGTGGTTCTGTATGTCTTAACTATATATTCCACCAAAATAAACCACGGGCTTTGAAAAAGGTTGAACAATCATAATAGAAAAAAACCGCAAATTTTCAAACTATTTTGATATATTTTTTAAACCTATATAGGTAAGGAAGTGTCATTTCACTCTTAGTAATTACATCTATGACGTTTTAAATATATCTATAATTATTTTGATAAAAGCTTCCAAAACCATTGAGCCACCTGTAAAATATGAACATGTTAAAAGATTGCTAAATATATGTGTTTTTGGTCAAGTATCTTAACTATGGGTTTTGTAGACCTCTACTTGGTAAAATTACAATTTAACTATCGCCACAAATATTGACGAATACCATAAAAATTTATATTTATAGAAGTAAAAGTCACAACATGATTATGGTCACTTTTTCTCGTTTGATACCATGTACGATACTTATTTTTATTTAATAACATAACATTTTTATTTGCTATAAACGCTGTGAGAATTTAAATGCGTTTAAAGTTATTAGAGTAGTCTACCCAAGTGTAAGGTTGTCTGTTTTAAGGGTCATTGACCAATATTTGCATATAATAATACGTTCGACCTTTTATTCATTTAATAAATATCTAGGTGCTATATCGGGAATGTTATGCTATGTGCTCTGTCCTAGGTTAAATTACTTTATAAAATGTGTGTTGATGAAAACTGTATTTTTAGAAAGGGAACAATAAATTATTCAATAAAAAACACATTATTTTACCACAAACGTTAATTTGGTTTCTACGTTTAGATCAACCATTTTTATTCAAATCCAATGATAAAAGTATAATTTAAACTCTCTCTATACACACAAATGAGAGTACACTTAATTTAAACTCAACCTTCATCATTCCTGACCCATTATCGTAATAAGTTTATAAGTGTATATATACCGAACGGGTAGTAAACCACGATGTTGAATTCTTCTTTTATTAAATATCCAAGTTGGTAGGCACTTAGACTAAATGTCGGACTCATATAGTCTGCTTTGGTGGAGGTCTGGTTTCGAATACTGGCTAGAAGTACTTTAGATGGATTTACCCAAATAGTTTTCCACGCTCTCTTAACGCAACTATGGATATATTTTTTTGTAAAATTATTTCTGACCTATATTACAAAAATAAAGTATTAAAAAAATGCTTGTATCCCACACTGGTAGTAAGAATTAAAATAATAATTTATGATCAAAGACCCTTGCGACTTGATAGTTTTGTTACAGAGTTATAACACCATAGTCCCAAGTACGTCCACCCCTCGCGAAACAATCTATCGCTGAACTACGAAACCTAGTCGTCCACCACACTAACTGAATAACTTCAACCTTCCTCTGATAAAACCTACAAACATCCCTCTTGCGGTGAAAATATGATACTGAATGAAAAATAAAATAAAAAAAGAAGCTCAACTTATTTGTTGGGAGCTCCGACATTTTTTGATCCGACGTAGCGCGA
>CABFVX010006048.1:10127-26853 GCA_902151425.1 Timema shepardi
CTCTCTCCTCCATACTTATCTGAATTCCCCTCCGTGGTTCGGATTCCACGTTAAACTGTAGGTCCTCCATTTCATCTCACAATCACCCTACCATTACACATTAGCGTAAGTGCGTATAGCCCGAACGGGTAGTAAGACGCGGTGCTAATAATAATAATAATAATAATAATAATAATAATTCCCCTCATCCCCCTGTTCCTTGGTCTTCCTCTTTGCCTCATGCCCACCCACTCCAATAACCAGCATCTTCTCTGGTATCTTCGCCTCCTCCATTTTACCCACATAAATCACAACTAATTGAATCCACCTTTGTAATTTGCACAGTTTATAATCCAAATTGTTAAAATTACAGATATGTATTAATTATAAATTGCTAGGTTCGTTTCAATTTCTTTTATAAGAATTTATTATTATTATATTTTATAGAAAGTAACTTATAATGCATGAATATGACACTGGATTTGATCAAGGTTACATCTAAAATTATTTAATATTCAAAAAAGTTTTTCGTACTATAAAAATATGTCTCACACTAAAATAGTTTTAAAAGGCCAATAAATCTTGCATTTGGAAGCACGGGCTGTATAAAATTAGATCGTTTACACACAAAAACTATGTAATGATAAGATTTGATTTTTTAATATAAATGTATAAAAAGACGTGCTGGTAAGTACGTGTATTACAATTATTTTTTATTTTTTTAAAAGTACAGTTCATTTATCACCTTTCGCCTAAGGCACTCTTACTCGAGTGAACAGTATTAAGATGGGAGTTTAGGGAACCAAAGTTAAGGTAAGTATTTCTGTAGTTTTTATACCAAAATAATTCTTTAATCAAAACGTATAAAATATTTCTCCATTAGAAACATAGTGTGATTTTTCTTCCCGTGGTGATGTCAACAATTGTTGAATATCTATCAAAGATATTCTGTAATTTAATGATAACCTTTTCTCTTCACTTAAAACTTCTCATCTAATACCACCATGCTCTTGACAAATATTCAACAACTGGGTGATATAACCACGTGAAGAAAATTAAACTATTATGTTTGTACTGGAGGAATATTTTATTTATTTCAGTAAAAAAAAGATTTGATATTATAAAAACCACAAAAATACCGCCCTTAACTTGAGTTCACTACAATACCGCCTTAATAGACTATAAACAGTTAATAATCGTTTCCTCAAAAACCCTTAAATATTGTGCCGATAGTTTTTCGTGCGGGTGGCATTGTCTGAAGGAAGGTGCAATATGACGTACACCCGATTGTGGAACACCTTGCGAAACGGCGGTGGGGGATCGTAGAACAGTTGCGGACATACCGCGGGGTTATTTGAGTTCTCAGGGTCTTCAACGTCCCACAGGTCGACCATGAAACATCCCTCTCTGGAACCTGAGAAACACCATCTCTCCTCCAAGACTAGGTAGTTCACCTGTGCAAGAGGTAAGGAAAGAAGGGGTGTCACAAAGGTACAGAGTGAAACAAAGAGGAGACGATAAACTTCACAACAAAGAGAAACTGAAAACACCGATATTGAACTCAAATTCATAATGAGAGTTGTTTCTATGAGGCAATTCTAAACGGATACACTGACGTTAGTTTTCCCAAGTAACTCTTTTATATTTTCATTTCTCATTCATCACAAGATACATCATTAAATCAATATTAAAAGAAAAAAACACGAAAGAGTATCCTTACATAGTCCTTTCAACAAAATTCATACACCGAGTCATACATGCTCTTTTATAATTCAAGCTCTTAATGTTTCTCTTTTTCACATATTTATCTGCAACATTAAACCATGTCTTACATGGCCTACCCCTTCCTTTTGATCCACACACTCTACCTTCATATAGTTGCTTCGTCACTGGATTAGTTTAGATATGAAAATACCTCTTTTAATCATAGTCTTAAGTGCATTATAAAAGGTATCATGATTGTCTAACAGATGGAAGCACTAGCTCAATTTAAAGTGTACTAGAAAGGTCTCATGATTGTCTAACAGATGGCAGCACTAGTTCAATTAAAATGGTATTTTCCCTCCTTTTCTCCTGAACAATTAATATTAAGTCGACAATCACTGGTTTTATTGTAAAATAAATATTAAAAAGTGAAATGTAAGAGTACATGTTATACATAAGGTAGGGAGCCCAAATTCCATCCCCCAATCATATTTTGGTATCTGGCCGGTTGTAAATTAGTGCAATAGCTTTATTTGATGCATATATTCCTTAACTATTATTAAACGTATTAGTAAATCACAAAAACAAATATTATTTTATATAAAATTAAAAAATTAAAAACTTATCCAAAAGGGGTTCCTGATATCATTCCCTTTCAAATTTTTATGAAAAGGATGAATTAATTTAAAAATAATGAATGCTTTTAATCAATAAACAGAATCACTGAGATAAACATTTATGGGGGAAATTATACTTACATAAAACACAGAGAAATAATGCGCAGCTAACGTAAGTTAGTTCACACAAACAAACAATTTCATTTTTTATGAAAACCAATTATTTCATCACACCATATTTACCTTCAAGGTAGCAATGTTTCTTAACTTTACTGCACCTTAGTATTACCTAGCATGACAACCTGAATGTACAGACCAGTTTTCATATGAAGGGCCTTTAAAAATTAAAATCAGTTTTGCTTAGGACAGAATTATTCACATTATGCTATTATCTTACAGGTATTGATAAATCTTTAGATTATCTGCAGATGACATGAACTGAATACGTGAAAGTAGATCTAGTACTTTTTTCCAAACACGCATCAGTGGCCGAATGGTCTAAGGCGTCACTATCATGTTAGACTTTCCTGCTGAGGACCGGGAGATTGGTCGGGTCTACTGAGGGTGTTTTTTCTTAAATGGTTACCCATTTACCTTCCACGCAAATGCGGGTAGATTACCTCTAAAATGCTTTATTACTCATCCCTACTCCATTAAGGTAATTATTATATATGCGTATACCTTGAACAGGTATTAAGACGCTGTGATTTAAATAAAAACAATTTTTCTTGCTCCTCTCCTATTAAAATTGGACTATCTACATCGTTTACCTTGACGGATTACACTATGGCCTTATCTTATGAGCTAATCCATAGTGGGACTATATAAAGTAAGCTTCAGGGGGGTGAACTGATTGAACACCCATATTATCAAAACTTATGGCGAACACCTCTAAGTACTCGAATAACAGACGTAGGTATGCCGGGTTTCCGTAACTCACATGCAGTCTCGACAGTGTCTGAAAGACCTCCCTCGGTGTTTTCCTGCTGAATGCTGTGTACACCCTCTTGGTCTTATCTCGGCTGCCCTGGTCCTCGTAATGAGGGTGGTTCACTATGGCTCTCCCCGTCGAGAGCTTCAGGTTGGCCATCACTGACATGGGGCCGCCAAATACTGGGACATAATTAGAACCACTTACCTCATCACTTTTACCTACCATCAGCTTCTTTAAGCACTATCATCATCATCCATCATCATCATCCATCATCATCATCCATCATCATCAATCATTTTCATTGGTTTCCAGCCTGTGTCCGGGTCAGTTTAGTAAAATGCCTCCATATTCCTTTATCCTTTCCCATTTTTCCCCCTTTTAACTAATTACATTATTATCCTCTCACTTACACACTTTATCTTGGCCTCCCTTGAGGTCTTTTTCTTAGCTAATTCATTTACGTAATTTTATTTGTGGTATCCTCTCTTTTTACATCCTCATTACATGTCCATACCATCTCAGTCCTGCTTCCTCTACTATCTCATGTACTCCAACATCCTCATTACATGTCTATACCATCTCAGTCCTGCTTTCTCTACTATCTCATGTACTCCAACATCCTCATTACATCCCCTTACCATCTTAGTCTTGCTTCCTCTACTATCTCATGTACTCCAACATCCTCATTAAATCCCCATAACATCTCAGTCTTGCTTCCTCTACTGTCTCATGTACTCCAACCTCCTCATCACATGCTCATACCATCTCAGTCTTGCTTCCTCTACTTTCTCATGTACTCCTTGTACCCCCACTCGTTCCCTGATAACTTTATTCCTAATCTTGTTTCTTCTCGTCGAAAGATAACATGCTCCTCACAAACTTCATTCCCATGGCCTCCACTTTCCTGGTTTCTCTTACATTCAATGTCGATGTTTCTGCTGCATATGTGACAATGGGTACAAAGCACGCCCTTTACAGAACTTCCTCACACTTCAAGGGGATTTATCTTTTCCATAACCGGTCTCTTGCAAACTTAGAGAACAACTTCCCTCGCTGTCTTCTTCTAATTAGATCCTCTCTATTCCCACCCCTAGCTTCGATCACGAATATCCAAAATACTGAATCCCAAATGGGACCAGTATTATTTCCCCACTTTTTTTTTAACGGTTAAACATAATTCCACATAGCTTGTATATCTTAGTAATGTAGGCTGTATCAAAATATTCTTGAGGATCCTTTGAGGGATCCTTGATTTATAGACTTTAATTTACACTCCCCACGCACTTACTCAATCTGCATCAGCCTATTGGAAAGGTAACGAGCTTTCTACATCCTTAGGACCACAGTGCTATTACCTACCAATACTATTAGTAACTGTCAGGCGCCACCTCATTATACCAAATGATAATAAATAGCCCAAGGCCAATAGTGGCACCATTTTATTGTTTTCGTCGACGTTTTTACCATTGTTTTACTAAAGTAAAAAAGGGGTTCAATCCCCGGTCCCGGCACAGATTTATCTGATTACCAAACCCTTCCTTCACCTCTGACAAGACATCTTGTGAATGTGAGGAATGCCAGGTCTCCACCGTGGTTCGGATTCCACGTTAAACTGTAGGTCCTCCATTTCATCTCATTATCACCCTACCATTACACATTAGCGTAAGTGCGTATAACCCGAACGGGTAGTAAGACGCGGTGCTAATAATAATAATAATAATAATACTAAAGTAAAAGCTTGCCAGTAAACAATTGGCTACTCTTGCTGATAATAAATGGTAAGCGTACATGGTTTAATCAACTTTTCAAAATAACCAACTTCTTAGTATCATGATACGTGTCTCCATAGACCCGTATAGTTTAAAATGGCGGGAACATAAAGTTAATAGCTCTAGCAGACTAAAAAAAAGAAGTTGTCAGTCAAACACTGCATCATGGACGTGTCTACGACATATTACTTCCGTCCCTGGACTCATGGACGTGTGAGGGGGTGCATCGGCACCCTTGGTGACAATTCGGACGGATCTACACTTGGTCACGGGATTACTGATGCAACTGGCAAGGGTACAATTATCAAGACAACAGAACACATAGGTAATTAATTCCGATGCAACCCGTGGTTTTAAAATATGGTGAAATAAGGTGAGCTTGATGGTTGGATTCTGGTAGGAAGAAGCAGGTGACCTGGTGGTCTAGGGGTAAGGTGTCGGACTTCTGTGCTGGGGATCCGGGGTTCAATCCTCAGTCCCGGCATAAATTTATCTGATTACCAAACCATTCCTTCACCTCTGACAAGACATCTTGTGAATGTGGGGAATGCCAGGCCTCCACCGTGGTTCGGATTCCACGTTAAACTGCAGGTCCTACATTTCATCTCACAATCACCCTACCATTACACATTAGCGTAAGTGCGTATAACCCGAACGGGTAGTAAGACGCGGTGCTAGTAGGGGTAGGAAGAAAGATTTAGAAAATACAAATACTATGTATTATTTTCGGTCAACCTTGATGATGTATTAAAAGTCTACCTTTATATATATTAGCACCGTCTTTCAAAAGTGATGGCCGCTTATCACATGATATGACGTATTATAACGTGAAAATAGATCTAGTAATGTTTCTAGCTATCCTATATGGTTCTTACTATGAATATTGGACTTTATATGGTTTAAAAGCCATCCAAATTAAAGCCGATTACGATCAAAGTTAGGATGGAGCAGGATTGGGAGTGATAGTTGATAAAATCACCCTCAAGATAATTTTTTCTTCTCCCAAAATATTTATTTCTGTGAGGTTCCAGTAGACACACTAACCAATAATGGAAGGTTTACATGCAAGTCATATGAGATATTGTGGCGAATGCACTGAAAGAAGAACGTGACTAACCTGACGTGGAGCTGGTACTAGCCTGCACCCACAGCAACATCTCTTCCATGGGTGGGTTGCTGGCCTCACCCATTATCCCCCACTGGCGTCTCAGGTTGTACAAGCCTTGAGGACTCATACAGCAAACGAGTAGTACCAACCCGGCCCAATGGAGCTCTCGAGATCGCAAGAAACTGAAGAACCTTTGGGAAAAGGAAACAATATTCAAAGGTATAGGCACCTAAATTGGCCCAGATACTATAGTCGATAAAAATAATGTATCGTGTAAAAGTTTGTTCCTTTACCCCAGATATTTGAATAGGGCCTACTTGCATTTGTATGGAATAAAAAATAATAACGAATAGGCAATCTGAAATAAAATAAGCGTGTAATGAGTTAATATAAAGTTTGAAACATTTATATCTGAAAATCCACTAAGTAATAATATTTTACAAAATAACTAACGAAATTATGTGGACCGTAGACTTAAGTCTATTAAGAAAACATTCACACCATTCTATATTGCAGTGCCTATGTAATATGACGCATGGTTATGAATCCCTATTTTGTTTTAGATTTATTCATATGCTTATATATATATATATATATATATAAATTTACAGATCATTGAAATAAACCAATGTCAAAAGTATTTAGTGCTTGATAAACTTAACACATTCCAAAAGTAATTAAAACAAAAACAAATAAATCAATCAGACAGTTGTTTAGGTACTATTTGTCTATACGATAAGAATATACCCGCCTCGGTGGCGTAGTTGGTTAGCACGCTAGTCGTGTTGAAGTAGACTGCTGAGAACGGGGAGATCGAGGCTCAAATCTCGGTCGGGTGAACTAGGGTGATTTTCTTAAAATGTTTTTCCACTCTCCCTCTCTGCAAACGCGGGTTCACTTCCTCTAAATTCAACCTTCCCCATTCCTAATCCATTAGCATAATTAGTACTTAAGCGTATAAGCCGAACGGGTATTAAGACGTGGCACTAAATAAATAAAAAAAGATAAGCAGATAAAATTATTAATTAATTGTGGAATACATCTTTCTACACATAAAGTATTTTTCAGTGTCATGTAGCGGAATGTTGACCAGGCTAAGCAGAATTAGTTTTAACTGCAACTGTGTTATATTCTCATCAATCAGTTAAGTTTCTCATTGGTCAGTTATAAACGGAAGTACATTCCTGTGTGAGATATACAACGCAGAGCACACGTGTGATTGGTCAAATGGGGACCAAGTGGGCGAGAACAAATGATAGGTAGTCCCACAGTTTTAACCATATCTGCTTATCTTAACGACACTCCTCGCCAGACCACTAAAAATACTTCGTGTGCTAACACATAATTAGAATCTTGATAGAGTTAAAGATCGATTGGTCACCTTCTTGCCGCAAGTAGAGATGTCAAGATGCACAGCTGCGGGGTGAGAAATAGCTTCAATCTCATCACAAGCGCAGACATCACAATAAATGGACCAAGCTGAAGTATACTGTAGACCACATCGGACTCAACCGTCAATATATCAGAACTACTGGAAAAGGTCCAACTGTGAAGCGAGTACATTGCGAAAGCTAAGATTGCAGCAAAGGCCGATGGCAAAAGTAAAGTTTTTACAATAATACTTATCATTTCCCTAGGTAAGAAATCAAACTCAGCAGCGCACGTATACATCAGCGTGTGGAAATCCTTGTAAACCGTGAATTTAGAGTATAAGATGTTTATAATGTGAGAGTCGTCCTCATTTCCAATCATAAACCCCAACAGTTTCTTTGTAACTAATATCCCTACTCCGAGAAACAGGAATCGCGACAAGAATGTCTTCAAGAAACCTTTCAAAGGCATCAAACGCTCGAGCACTGAAACCGTCAATACGATGGTGAAAAGCGTGCAAACAAGAAGTGAAGAAAGAAGAAATTTGTTTCCAAATAGAAGTAAGGCTGAAAAGGTTACCCCAATACTTTGCCCAACAATAATCGTCAGGAATGTCGATCGTTTAATAAAGTTCACGGCCTCCATAAGATTCAGGACAAGTAACTGTGAAGCTAGAATGAACTGAGAAAACTGCCACACGATGAGGACTAACGTGGTATTGAGAATTATAGCAAACATGTTTAGTCTTGTCGACCAAGGAGACATGACTTGTACCCTATTTCTCAGAAAGAAGGAGAAATGGAATATCTCAAGGAGGAGGAAGGGATACGCGAATGATTCTCTCAATGGAGGGGCCCATTGGACCCTTGTGCATTCCGCGTGGTTGTAAAAGAAACAGATAACTGCTAGGGTTCCGCCGACGTCGGAACGACTTAAGAAAGTTCCGTAAAGGAATACGACTATCATGGTCAAACCAGAGGTCAGCCATATGGCGTTTATATAGAAATACATCGGATCCCCCAAACCGACGCAGCTGATAACAGGAGGTAGACCTTCTCTTTCAATCTGCCAACATACTTTGCTTGACAAGCCGATATATTCTACGAAGGTTCTGTAAGCGAGAGCGACTAGCATCTCAGGGTAAACGTTGAATCTTCCTACGGCGTTGATGACCGTAGGGTATTCGGTTGAGTTGTCTGTCGTAAGAAGGACAAGACCTTCGTAGAATGTTCTTGCCTCTACAAGCGTCTTGTAGTAAGAATAGTAGAGCCCCATTTCTGAACGGAATGACATTTCCCTCTCTAAGGTCGATAAGTGAGAAAAGTGCCTGTCATTCTCGAATATCGTGGACACATGATACACGTGAAAATAGAATATGACGGTACACATACTTATACGGAACAACAGACTGAACCATTTGATCGAGTTGATCTTTTTTTCTACCTGTAATTTTGGTACCTTTTTCGATTTTAATGATTTTCTCGCACTTCCTAAATGTGTTTTACGTTTAATGTCTTTCTTAAGGATGACAGACATCGTTAAATGGTTTGAGTAAAACGCAACGTAAATACAATACTATCACAAATAAAGAAGGCAGCCATAATAATATCCATAAATATATAATTATTTGAAGCATTGTTGAAACAACAACAAATTTCCCTTTCTGTAAAACTTCCTAAAATAAAATACATCACTGCAGAATGTACCAAAGAAGAATATGGTGTGTTTTAGATACACAGTTTTGCATCTCTTTGATGTATTGCATGGATATATTGTTTTGTATGGATATAAAGATGAATTCACACGTACGTTGAGATTTGAAAGCAGGTAGAGTGAGTTCGCACCTCTTATTGGTGCAACTGTTCACACACTCGAGGAAAGTTGGGAATCTCTGTTTACCCATGATGCATTGTAACGTCAAACATATACACGTAAATATTGTAATCAGTGCAAGTTACTGTATTTAAAATAAAATCGGAGGGTTTTACTTACTGCCTGGGTTTGATTTTGTCATCGATAAACCTCATGGCTTCCAATAAACTGTCGTTTTTAAATAATCCCTTTTAAGATACGCCATCTTGAAAATGTGCCGTGTTTATAAATAGCGCATGTCTGAAAGTTTGCGCATGCGCTGATCGGGTCTTCTTGGCCGGTTTTCTGTAGAAGCGCTGGAAAGTTTGAAATTATGTCTACTCGAGCAGTGCTGGCGGGCTATGCTGGCCACGCGGACTTGTGATTGGATTAGAGCTGTCACGTGACCAAATATCAGCACTGCTCTCATTTTACAGAGAGCTTGTGAATCCACATTAGCACGTAAATTTCAATATCCGTGATTTTTATAAATTTAAAAAGCGGTCAACTTAAAATGGTGGAAATACTTAATTTTGTAAGCTAGATAATCAAGATAGCGATAGACGGTGTACTTTGTTAAGCGCGGTAATGGACTTAAAGAGTAAGATACCTTAGATTTACCTGTGTCTAAAATTAAGTAAGGTACTTTCAGTCTAAAACTGCTCAATATTTAAACTCATGTCCAGATTGAAAATATTACTACATCTGAAATAAGTATTTACAGAGGAAATGTTTGTATTATTATTATTATTATTATTATTATTATTATTATTATTATTATTAGCACCGCGTCTTACTACCCGCTCGGGTTATACGCACTTACGCCAATGTGTAATGGTAGGGTGATTGTGAGATGAAATGGAGGACCTACAGTTTAACGTGGAATCTGAACCACGGTGGAGGCCTGGCATTCCCCACATTCACAAGATGTCTTGTCAGAGGTGAAGGAAGGGTTTGGTAATCAAATGTTTGTAATTAGAGTGATTATATAATTGGCAGCACTTTCATTTAAACAAATTTGATTCAAATTGGTAAAATTTTCTAAACGTTCTCTCTCTCTTATGTAACTTTGGGCTTGTATTTTCATTACGTGTTTACTTCGGGAAACGCTTGTCTTTGCTTCAAACGGACAGAAACATTTCTCTTCAATTCATTTTTTTACGAACCCAGTTTTTAATAAATAAAAAAACTAATAAAAAATTGAAAATTCTAACTTTGAAGTGCGCATGTCGCTGAACAAGGTGTACTGATTTTTAAATTTTATCCCTTCTCGAAGGGTATATATTAAACAACGCTCTTAATTTTTATTTATATATATTATTATTATTTGTGTCCTGTCTTTTGCCAACCATCGCAATGGCAACATATAGTTTATTTTTAATTTAATATGAACTGATATTACCCGTACTCCATTGTAATTGTAATAGTAATATTATACTTCTTGTTTATAATATTTATTTAGTATAAAATGTATGGCTACTCAGTATTTATTATTAATTACTTAAGAGGAGAATTTGTAGTAACAATATTTTTGTTCCGTTTAGGTAAATTTGTTTTTGAGCCAATCATGTTAATGCTTGACAAAATGTATTGTTTATATCAACAGTAGACATTCATTGAATCTTACACAATACGATCTTGAAATATTAGCGCTTATTAATTCATCAACATGAATTAAAAACGTAGGTATTTACTCAATTTTCGAAATTTGACTCAATAATTAGACACATCGCTTTAACCTCTTGTGATGAATCACTAACTCGTCCCATTAAACTACCGGTACTCTGTTATTTATCTTTGATGCTTGTTTTATCAACCACGTATATATAAAGTGATAAAAACTTATTATAGGTAGAGACTAAAAGAAAATTGAAACATGCTATCTTACCTTTAAACTGTCTTCTGTGAGAATATATACAATAATTCAACTATAGACTTTTCCTTCGTCACATTTTGTTTAAAAATCAACAAAATCATTTTAGTATAAAAAGCAATTTTTAATACTTTACGTGTAATTGCCACAATATAAAATATTCTTGCAAAAAAATCCATGTTTGTGTAAAAAAACAAACAAGCCGTTATATTTACTTAAAAAAAAGTACCATTAATTGTAATATCAGTGAATATTCTCTTTCAAATTTAAATTAAATTCTTTGACAAATATCATTATTTTGAAACTATTTTCATACAAATAAATGTGATTCTATATATTTTAAATCTGTATATTTATTAAAACAACTGTCTCATTGGACTTGAAAGCTACTATATTATTACTAAACATAATTTTCAAAACCAGTCATAGCGCGCAAGCTTTGTTTGGAGCTAATATTCCCCCTACCCTCCCCCTCCTTTGAGAAGGTATACTCATGTCAAATAAGAATGTGTCCTGTTCCCAAGTCCGCTAAATGTGATAATTTTCAAATCCTCTTCAGCGAGCCGGTATTTAGAGGACCACTGTGAATTAAAGACTACTGTAAACGTTTGTCTGTGGGTTAATCCATCATCTTGTCAGTATTATGTTTAGAATTGTCAAATACTATGATTTGGAGGTGGTTTATTAAAGTAAGTATTCTTCTTTATTTGATCATTTCTGTACTATTAAAATATGTTTTTCATCAAAATAAATTGTTAGCAAGATATCATTTTGATGTTGTAAGCGTTATAATGTTTACGAGTAAAGCTAGTGTGTGTCAATTTCAGTAAAAGTCCACAACTTTCTTCAAACATGTTTTATAATTATCATTATAATTAATTTCAACATCTCATAAATATAATTTTGTTAAAATCATAAAAGTATCAATATCATATCAACTTACTATTTTAAAATATTACGGACTAATAATATTAATTGTAATTTTTTTCTGTTTAAAGAAACTAATCAAAGATTTAAAGCTGATTTAAATAGGATTTTTAAAGATGTAAACATCCCTTAAAACAGACAAATACACTCCTCAAAATATTGATTACAGGGTTATATCCGGAACTGTGCTGTTGTGTGTTATTCCTTACCAAAGGGGAAATTTTGAATATACGATTTTAAGAAATTAAAACATTTTATATATATTTTTAAAATTATACATACATACTACATTAATAATATGGCAACGCTTGCGAGTAAAAAAAAATCAATTCATGTGTTTCTTGGATGTGTCAGAGTAATGATGCCAGAAGATATATATAGGCCTATGTTTTAGTTTAAACTTAATGAGCACGTAGTAAACACAAACGCTTTAAAATTGGGATGGGTAATATATATAATTTGCTACTAATCAAGGGCGTGGAAAGCAATTTTTTTCTAGGGCAATACATTAGAAAATTAAACATCATCAGTCACACCTGATATTTCAGGGTGACCTGGCGGTCTAGGGGTAAGGTGTCAGACTTCTGTGCTGGCTTCCGGGGTTCAATCCTCGGTCCTAGCACAGATTTATCTGATTACCAAACCCTTCCTTCACCTCTGACAAGACATCTTGTGAATGTGGGGAATGCCAGGCCTCCACCGTGGTTCGGATCCCACGTTAAACTGTAGGTCCTCCATTCCATCTCACAATCACCCTACCATTACACATTAGCGTAAGTGCGTACAACCCGAACGGGTAGTAAGACGCGGTGCTAATAATAATAATAATAATAATAATAATAATAAAAATAATAATAATAATATTTAAGGGTTTCTTTCTTTCCCTGTAGGTGTCCTGGGGCTTTCTCTTCGTCGTGTGTACAGTGTGTCTTCTTGGGACGACGCTGAGCAAGTCTAGGGACAAGAGGTACGTCCTGGTATACCCTGATCCTGGCAGTAAAGTTCAGGTGAGCAACTCGTGGAGTTAGGGACGGGTCTCGAGGGTGAAGTGGGCTGGTGCGCTGACGACGAATAACGCGTATATTTAGCCAACACAGCTCTCTACTGAGCAGGACTTTATGAAAACAGGCTCCAAATCGTGTAATTAAGTTCAAGGAAGAGGCAGAGGACAGGGTGAATTAGCTATATAATTTCACCGACAAAAGGAATTGACCTGTCATAAGACAGAACACCTACTAATGATAACTGGCCCAAAGGCTTTAGAAATTTAAATAGGAAATTCATTAAGTTTAGGTAGAATATTTATTCATATTACTATTATTATTATTATTATATTCTTGGGTGACCTGGCGGTCTAGGGGTAAGGTGTCAAACTTCTGTGTTGGAGGTCCGGGGTTCAATCCTCGGTCCCGGCACAGATTTATCTGATTACCAAACCCTTCCTTCACCTTTGACAATACATCTTGTGAATGATTACACATTAGCGTAAGTGCGTATAACCCGAACGGTTAGTAAGACGTGGTGCTAATAATAATAATAATAATAATAATAATAATAATGATATTATTATATTCTTATTATTCTTATTATTTTAATCCCAAATAAAAAATAGCCCCCTTTGAATATTTACGAAATTCAATATTTTAGGCACATCCTTGGTGTGGTAAGCGTTAATGCAAAAAAAATAAAAAAAAAATATGTAAATTGGTTCATTGGAACCTCGTCAATCACTGTCATAAAGAATAATTTAACGAGATACATGTGCACAACTTTTATAGTTGGAATGCAACTTGTCTTTTTAGTATAAGTTAAAAATAAAATAAAAACACCCACACACCCATCGATCTAAGAAATCTGTGTGGAGAAACTCGTATGGATTAAGTCAGTAAGGAATGGGCGCTGAAGGAGTACGGGTTTAAGGGAATACAGTAGATCGATGTGGAAGAAGCGTCTTACATTGGTTTGGGCATCTTGAGAGGATGAGTGTGGATCTAGTTGTGAAGCAAATATATGAAGGTAGAGTGTGTGGATCAAAAAGAAGGGGTAGGCCATGTAGGACGTGGTTAAATGTTGTAGACGAATGTGTGAAAAAGAGAAATATTAAAAGTTTTAAGAATTAAAGAGCATATATGACTGTGTATGGATGTTGTAGAAGGAAGGGAGTATGTAAGGAGAGGGAAGGGTGGAGAAAGTCAGTGAGGATGGATTGAGTACGGAGTTGTTTTTTGAGCTATATGCACAGTTTACTGGCTACCCCGTAAGGGAACTGCGTAATTAGGTATGTATACATGTACATACTTTTTGAGAAAATGAGACGTTTGGACTGTTAAAAAAAAGCCTTGGTAAACCCCGCCGTATAGAAGGCCTACATTAGAGATAATTTTATTAAAGTAATGATATTGATACCACATAGCACCCTAATAAAACCCAATATCTTTGTTAGAAGCTTAAGTTAATCATCATATTCATTAGCAGAAGCAGCAACAGTGTGGCTTAGAATAGTGTTTTCAGGTAAAGAAGAGCTTGTTAATGCTGTAGTTGTTTTATGATATCCCCACTTTGTCCCCATTTGACCAAACACACATTGACTCGGCTCTAAATACATACCCGCCTCGGTGGCGTAGTTGGCTAACGCGCTAGTCGTGTTGAGCTCGACTGCTGAGGACGGGGAGATCGAGGTTCGAATCTCGGTTGGGTGAGCTGAGGGTGGTTTTTCCTAAATGGTTTTCCACGCTCCATACACGCAAATGCGGGTTCACTTCCTCTATTTCAACCTTCCCAATTCCTAATCCACTAGCGTAATTAGCACTTAAAAAGCGTATAACCCGAACGGGTAGTAAGACGCGGTGCTATTATTATTATTTTCTAAATACATCCCATGGGAATGTATTTCCGTTGATACCTGGCCAATGACTGTTCTACATAGTGATAAATCACAATACGGTCGGAGACAATTCTGCTAGCTCTGGCAACATACCACGACACGTTACAATTAATTGATTTTAATATTGAAATCCAAAACTCATTGAATATTTAACACATCAAAAGTACAGGCAACTAATTATGATACTAAATAAATTTGTAACTTACTAATTAATTCATATTAATGATATCACAGATTAACGATTGTAACGATTATTTAATGTCCCGGGATTATAATTTACCCCTCCCCCTAACCTCTAATTTAATATTTTTGTATGAATGAAAGTATTTTATTTGTTAATATTTAAATTTATTACATGTTTTATCCATTAATATTTGTAGTCTATATCTTGATTTTCTTACAAATAAACATTTCAAGCCCTTTTTGTACAAATTTTATTTTTCAGTCGTCATTAATATTTTACTAAATATATAAAAATATTTAACACCGCATCTTACTAGCCGGTTGGGTTATAAATTTATGTACTAATTATGCTACTGGTTTTAGGGATTAGGACGTTTATATTTAGAGGAAGTGTACTCACATTTACGTGAAGGAAGAGTAGAAAACCATTCTGTAACAAATTGCCCCCAGTACACCTAACTGAGATTCGAAACCCGGTCTCTCAATCGTCGGCAGTCAAGTCTACTGCAAGTAACGCCTTACAGCACGTGGCGACCGAAGTGGGTTTCTATATTATTAATTTTTATATAAGGGAAGGTGGTAGATCACACGACTGGCCATATGAAAACGTGAAATAATATATATTAGTTTTTTCTAACAAACGAGATTAATTCAGTCAATAGGTTCTGTTGCAATATTCTTTCTTTTGTAGTAGGTGACCTGGTAGTCTAGTCAGACTTCTGTGTTGGGGATCCGGGGTTCAACCCTTGGTCCCGGCACAGATTTATCTGATTACCCAAACCCTTCCTTCACCTCTGACAAGACGTGTATTAATCACAACTTGTGAATGTGAGGAATGCCAGGCCTCTACCGTGGTTCGGATCCCATGTTAAACTGTAGGTCCTCCATTTCATCTCACAATCACCCTACCATTACACATTAGCGTAAGTGCGTATAACCCGAACGGGTAGTAAGACGCGGTGCTAATAACAACAATAAACTTTCTTTTGTTTCAGCTAATCCTAGGATTTGGTATCCCGATATCCTTTGATTTCTACAGTTTGACTCTGGGGACGGTCATAAAAATAGTCGGTGATTTACCTACCAACGCCAGCTACATAACGCAACCCTATGTAGTCTCCCAGAAGAGGGAGATTCGAACTCCGTCCCGTTGGGACATATATCCTGTCTTGGAACAAACTATCGAGAGGTCAGTTCGCAAATGGAGGAGGAGGGGGAATTAGTTGAATAAATCATGGAAAATATTTTTTGAGCTTATCTTTTTGTAAGAGAGTATTTGACTGCCGTTAATTTAAAAGAAAATATTGATTTTTCAAAAAAGCTCCCCTCTATAGTTTTATTTATTATGATAGTAAAGAGTTGACGTTTAATACTGTAGCATCAACATAATTTTTGTCATGTATACAACAAGTACTTTTAAGATTAAAAATTGAATTGTATTTGCTGATTTATTTTGTGAAGTTCTATTAAAACAAAACTATATATGTCAAAATGGTATATGTAGATTCCGAACCCCCCCCCCCCCC
>CABFVX010006048.1:31652-43864 GCA_902151425.1 Timema shepardi
ATATATATATAAAACAATCTTTGTTTTTGTTCAGCCCATCGGTGTCGGACGAGCATTGGCTGCACGCGGTTCACGGAGAATATTTCTCCGCCGAGAGTTTGGGTTCAAGACCTGACACGGATTGCCATGTTCTGTACCCAGAGTGCCCCGCGAGTCTTCTAGGCACGATATCAACCCTGCTCACCGAGGAGACTCACGGGAGATGATGGAAGTGCTAAATGTGAGCGTTGTCGGAAAGTGTTCAAAAGTCCTGTGATCGCAACTGAGGATAAGCTTCCCGGAAATAGATGTCCTCTTTTTCCAGGAAGCGTGTCTTGAGCTAATAGATTTATTTATACCCTTTAAAGTGAAAGTATACTGAAAGTGAGATAAATTAAGTAAGTGTCTTTGCAGTTTTATATCTTAACATTATTTTTGTTAAAAGAAATAAAATATTGTTTCAGTAGTAACTTAGAGGTTAATATTATTCATATGATGATATCAAAAGTGGTTTTGTTTTTATTTATTTTGCATATTTAATAAGAAAATTTCTCTGAGCGAGAGTCAAAGGACCTGCACATTTTGTCGAGAACGTTATTTTCCCATACCTTCCAGGGTTATCTTACATATCACAATCGACATGGGTCCGATGGCTTTACTTTCCCTCCGAAGGAAGTTGTGCTACGGATTTTCATATCTCAAGAAAAATTTGTCAACGCCGTCTGGAAACAAATGAATATCGGGTACATGAAGAGAAACTTCATCCCAAGACCATTGAGGTCGACATCAACAGTTGTTGAAAATCTGTCAATGGTGTCTAAGGGCCAGATTCATAGTCAAATTTAGTACGCCTCAAGTGCGGCGTTACACTAAGTACAAGACGACACCTACCTAAACTCGAATGGAATGGGCCGTTCTCGCATAGGAAACTGGCCCATTCCATTCTGGTTTAGGTAGGTGTCGTCTTGTATTTAGTGTAGCGCCGCACTTGAGGCGTACTAAATTTGACTATGAAACTGGCTCTAAATTTGACTATGAAATTGGCCCCTAGTCTCTAATAATAAACTCTTTATTTTCATTTGAAAAGTTGGTCATTTAGTACCGCTATGCTCATGACAGATATTCAACAATTGTTTATATCAACATGTGAAGAATATTTAACTATTAATTTTTTTAAATAAATAAATAATGTATTTATTTTGACCAATAAATTTTTTTCTTTCTATAAAACTGCAAAATCACTTAACTATTCTGGAGTAACATACCCTCTCATCCTTAATATTTACATGTTAATTAATTATCAGGGTCGTCACACCCCTGGAAAATCAGGAATACACACACGATTACACAAATAAATTAAAAAAACGGGAGTATTTATAGATTTGGAACTACAAGGTTCAAATAGTTGAATATTGCATGAGAAACTGAAGTGAATTTAAGAAATATTATTATTATTACTATCACCGCGTCTTACTACCCGTTTGGGTTATACACACTTACATTAATGTGTAATGGTAGGGTGATTGTGAGATAAAATGGAGGACCTACAGTTTAACGTGGGATCCGAACCACGGTAAAGGCCTGACATCCCACAAATTCACAAGTTGTGATTAATACACGTCTTGTCAGAGGTGAACGAAGGGTTTGGGCAATCAGATAAATCTGTGCTGGGACCAAGGATTAAACCCCAGACACCCAGTACAGGAGTCCTAAACCTTACCCCTAGAGCACCAGGTCATCAGACTATAGAATTAGGCACGCTGATTTGTATATAATATGTATTAGGTGACCTGTAGGTCTAGGTGTAAGGTGTCATACTTCTGTGCTGGCGGCCGGGGTTCATTCCTCGGTCCCGGCACAGATTTATCTGATTACCAAACCCTTCCTTCACCTCTGACAAGAAACACATTAGCGTAAGTGCGTATAACCCGAACGGGTAGTAAGATGCGGTGCTAATAATAATAATAATAATAATAATAATAATAATATGTATTATATTCCCTTTCTTTTTTTTTAGCAGTGATATATTGAGGTACGTTACAGTTGCATCAATTTATCCATCAAGATTATCCATCATCGTTTTCTGAAACAACAACGGGGATGACTTACCAACAGTGAACTTGATGAAAAATTATATTTCATGCCTCTATTTTACTCTATAAACTGTATGAAAATAATAATAATTGTGAATTGCTTCGGTAAAACCTATAAGAGTCAGATAATGTTGTATTAAGAAAGAAGTGGTAACCCTACTCGCAAGGATTGACAAGACTCTACTGATAGAGTGATCTATCTCATTCAATGTTTTTTTTAATATATTTATTTGTAATATTTAACTATAACTTTTTGTATGAACTGGATTATAATTGAATACGATTTAAAGACTTAGCTTATTATAGAACAGACATAATGGTAAGTCGCCCGAAAATGAATGGAAGATCCTCAAATTTCACAAACGAGTCACGTTGTTTTGTCTTTAGTTGGACAAGATAAGAGTGCTAGTGAGTTGTCACTTTACTAGTACAGTCATGTCAATCATAGCTTTCTCTGGTTACAGTACACGAGCAGTCACTGTTTAAGATGTTTAAAATGTTGTACTCAATTATTCATTGAACCACAGATATTTAATATAAACTTTTAATAAAGAATTAATTAAACTTGTCATGCCAAATACCGTAGTATAATTAATATATTATGTGACTCAATAATATGCATTTCACCCGCCGCGGTGCCGTGGTTGGCTAACGCGCTTGTCGTGTTGAGCTCGACTGCTGAGGACGGGGATATCGAGGTTCGAATCTCGGTTGGGTGAACTGGGGGTGGTTTTTCCTAAATGGTTTTCCACTCTCCCTCCACGCAAATGTGGGTTCACTTCCTCTAATTCAACCTACCCAATTCCTAACCCATTAGAGTAATTAGTACTTAAATCGTATAACCCGAACGGGTAGTAAGACGCGGTGCTAAATATTATTATTATTAATATGCATTTAAGAAAAAATACTGACAATAATGTTATTTTAATTGAAAGTGTGTATATCTTAGAGACTTCACTAGTACTACAATATAAATAAATACTCAGCGACCTTGTATTTAAAATGGCGATCAATTAAAATTTCTTGTACTTGATTTATAATATGGTGAATAATTATTAGAAACACAAGAGCTTGATAATAAAGATTGCATAAAATAAGTGCTTATTTCATTTTTTTAAACATACATACATACATCTAAATCTATCGGCCCAGCTGTAATGTAGGTAGATTTAATATCCCATACAAGAAAAACTTATTGAAGAGCAATATATTAATTGATATGCGTAATGGGCTCAACTTACCTACACAATGGAATAACGAACTAGAAAGTTCATTACAGCATTTAAAAAAGTACGACCCTTTTCCCAATATTTAGCTAGCTCTATCCAGTTCCCCTCATTACACATATCTCTATCTTGAGCTAGTTCCATCCAGCCCACCTCATTACACACTATCTCTTTAAGGTACAATAGCCCCATGGCTTCTTTGGTGCTGAGTGACAGCTCACAGCTGACGGCTTTGAAAAGTTACCAGACCAAATTATTTATCCCTACGCCGAATAATATGATCTGCAAAAACATGTGTTTAGCATCTGTCACTTCTGACAGTCAGAAGTCAGCTGTGAGCTGTCAGTCAGCACCAAAGGACCAATGGGGCCACTGTACATTGTAATACCATCCTTCTATATATGTCTAGGTCTTCCCAATGGTCTCTTACTATTGGATTTACCATTCAATACCCCAAACACGGTTCTAAAATCTACCATTCATAATGAATGTTCCACTCATCGTAATTTAAGAGATTTAACGATCTTTTAAATGTTTTGTGATGAGTACAGGGTATGTAACTAATCATTATGTAACCTTATCCACTACCCAGTAGCCTCATCCCTTTTTGGACCAAATATCTTCCTAAGCACCTTGTTTTCGAACACCCTAAATTTGTTTTAGTCACGTAAGGTAAGAAAACACGTTTCAAACCCATAGAGAACAACCGGAAGGGTTAGTGTTTAGTATATTCTGAGATTTACATTCCTTGACAGCAGGCGAGTAACAGCACTAATTTCCCGACTGTATTATTTTCCTAATTTCCCATATAACATCGCTCCTGCTAGTTAAAATTGTCCCTAAATATTTAAACTCATTAAACATGTCAAATAATATGTTGTTCGAAGTAATCTCTAAATTATTCTCTTCAAGCTGTGTTCTCAGTGTGATCATATACTTAGGTTTAGAAGTGAACGCTGAAAATACAATTTCCTTACTATCCTCTAATAACATTTCCGTTTTTCTTGCAACAGCTTCCTTACAACTACCCGACAAAGCTAAATCATCCGAGCATCATAGTACAGTAGCCCCACGGCTTCTTTGGTGCTGACTGACCGCTTTGAAAAGTTACCAGACCAAATTATGTATCCCCACGCCGAACCATTTGATCTGCAAAATCACGTGTTTGGCAGCTGTCACTTCTGACAGCAAAATTTAGGTATATACCTAAATGTTGACTGTCAGAAGTCAACTGTGAGTTGTCAGTCAGCACCAAAGAAGCCATGGGGCTACTGTAGATGTATTGTACCGTTTAAGGCCCTTGCTCTGTCGAGTGCTAGTTTAAAACCTATTCCGTGGAATGGTGGGTGGGAGGGTGAAAGGCGTGGAATGGCTTCACAATCGACTGAAGTATCCTTCCGCGCCAACAAGAAAAGATGGATCACAGAAACTGTAGATGGCGCTAGCTACCGGACCGGTCTTGCGGAAAAATCATACGTTTGAAAATACCAGTTTTCTCGAGAACGAGTGAAATGTTTATGTTAATATTTTCAACACCCCTTCTGAGATAATGTATCGATGTTTATTAGTTGTTACATTTTATTATTTTTTGTATATATATATATATATATTTGATCACTGTTATCGATCAATCGAATAATTGAGACGCGAGCTTTGCCTCCACTCTAACATGTTTCTTCTCTACTGCCGACCTCGGTGATCTCTTGGTTAAGTGCTCGCTTCAGGGCCCGATAGTTCGTGGGTTCAAACCCAGCTGAGATCAACGGATATTTCTTGAACGATAAAATTCTTTAACACAACATCCTTTGGAGGGGGAATAAAGCCATCGGTGTCGCAGGTAAAATCACCCTGGAAGGTGTGTGGAAATATCATTCCTGACAAAATGATCAGGCCCTTTCGTTCTCGCTCGTTGAATTTCTCGTGTGCTGATATGATAAGTTTGTTCATAAAATGCACGTTAAATAACTCAAATAAATACTCCACTGATAAAAGGTTATATATAACAAATTTACATATATAATGTTTGTATAGCTTTTGTTATAAATTATTATTATTATTATTATTATTTAGCAACGCGTCTTACTACCCGTTCGGGTTATACGCTTTAATTAATAATTACGCTAATGGATTAGGAATAGGGACGGTTGAATTAGAGGAAGTGAACCCGCATTTGCGTGGAGGGGGAGTGGAAAACCATTTAGGGAAAAACCACCCCCAGTTCACCCGACCAAGATTCGAACCTCGATCTCCCTGTCCTCAGCGGTTGAGCTCAACACTACTAGCGCGTTAGCCAACTACGCCACCGAGGCGGGTTTTTGTTATAAAACATTGCCAAACGGTACATGATGTAAACGTTGATTAATTTATTTAATTTCATTCAAATAAGTTCGATTATCGGTTCTTGTTTAGTTTTGGTTTGACTTCTTTGTCAAATAGTGCCCATAGGTGCAATGTAAAGCAGTTACCGGGTGTATTCCGCGTTAGGGCTCACGGGTCATTTGTTGAAAACCATTTCCTTATGTTGAAATTCGACAAAGGTATCAGCAGTGAAAGTAACTACCCGCCGACCTGGTGGTCTAGGGGTAAGGTGTCAGACTTCTATGCTGGCGGCCGGGGTTCAATCCTCGGTCCCAGCAAAGATTTATCTGATTACTAAACCCTTCCTTCACCTCTGACAAGACATCTTGTGAATGTGGGGAATGCCAGGCCTCCACCGTGGTTCGGATTCCACGTTAAACTGTAGGTCCTCCATTTCATCTCACAATCACCCTACCATTACACATTAGCGTAAGTGCGTATAACCCGAACGGGTAGTAAGANTTAGCGTAAGTGCGTATAGCCCGAACGGGTAGTAAGACGCGGTGCTAATAATAATAATAATAATAATAATAATAATAATAATAACTACCCGTGAAATAATGTGACGCTCGCTCGGTGAGATCAATTAGCAAAACGCTCTTAATGAGCATTTTTAACAGGCGTTTTAATTAAGACTACTGTTCTTTTAAAAAAAAAGTTACACCTCTTCGTTAAGTGTTGCCGAATTGAGAGTAGAAATTAGTTAAGAGACAAAATGTTTTAAAGTGTCTGGTTGCTTTACTTGGAATGTGCATATTTAACTGTTTGTATGGATTACTAATATTCTCTTAATACATTCGATTGGTTTTTTAGCTTTATCGGCGGTATTATGTTCTCAAAAAGCTTTACTTTTGTTTGCCAACAATTGTTTGGGTCTTATTAACCAAAATAACCAAAATACTCCACTTGTGTTTGTAGGAAATAACAAAAGTTAACCAAGTGCGAGTCTACAAGGAATCAATGAAGACTACATAACAAGATGGATCCAGTGAAGACATGGATTTGAATGCCTTGCTCCTTCTAGAGGTTCATGATAAATACGATTAACAAAGACAACTAATTACACTGTCGTGAGCCTATACTTTCAAATGTATGGATGGATGGATATTTATCAAACTAGTCAAATAATGCATTTTGTTTTTGTTGTGAACTAAACAAATATTTAAAATACTTAAAGAAATACATTGGCCAATTTTCGTATGATTTAACATTTTTCTGGAAATAATTACTTAAAAAAATATAAAGATACTATAATTACAAAATATTGTAAATAGCTACGGTAAAAAATAATTATTTCAAAGCATAATTTAATTGGTGCACCAATTGAAGGATCTTTATCTAAATAAATAGCTTCTACATTCACACTGATAGCTTATTCATTTTTTAAAAAGTTTTTTACATTCTTATTTGATAAATTTCGTGCTCATTTAAACGTTAGAATAATGTTCAAATCTATTTTTGTAATTTTAGTCAATGCTATAATAATTAGTGAGAGTTAATTTGTTATGTTCACTGGACCTCTCACGTGGGAATGCTCAGTTTGTGACGTCATGGAAATACCATTTGGTGCATTGCGTTGTTCAGTTCTTCTCTGCTATCCATAATGCATAGTTTATCATAATGTATTTTTTTTAAAGCTTCATTAATTACTGTGCAGTTTTAATTGAACGAAATGGTACCATCATTTTTTCAAGAAAAGGGGCTGATGAAGTAAAAATGAGATTATTTGTAAGTAGGAGGTTTTATAATATTATTGTATTTACATGTTAATATATATAATCCATTATTTAATGCCAGCTATCAATTTTACATATAGCATAACTTTATTATTTTTAAATTCAGCACTAACGCAAATTAGTTAAGAAATTAAGTTTTCAATCACAAAATCAAATATATTGTTAGGACTTTTATTTTAAAATTATTATTAATCTTAAGTTTTTAACACTTGTTTAGTTTCAATTGTTTATGAGCTTAAGAGCCTGTTTTTTTTATTTCAAAGCCTTTCCTTTAAATTCAGTATGTATAATTGCTTCTCTAGTGTGAAAGGTGAAAACGAATTTGAGGTTTACTTAACGAGAATTAACAATAAGTTGATTTGTTAAGAGGGAATATTTTAACTAAAGTTTTACTTTTTATACATAATATAATACAATGTAGCAATCGATAGTCCAAATGTTTTTAAAGATATGCTAGTATCCTCTATATTTTTTATTCTTATTGGAACTCACACTGCTCTTATTACACAAACCTAATTATTTATGGCAATTTATTTTAATATATTTGCTATTTATGCGTGTCGTATGTAGTCACCTTATGATAATAATAATAATAATAATAATAATAATAGTTAGCACCACGTCTTACTACCCGTTCGGGTTATACGCTTTAAGTACTAATTACTCTAATGGATTAGGAATTGGGAAGGTTGAATTAGAGGAAGTGAACCCGCATTTGCGTGGAGGGAGAGTGGAAAACCATTTAGGAAAAACCACCCCCAGTTCACCCGACCGAGATTTGAACCTCGATCTCCCCGTCCTCAGCAGTCGAGCTCAACACGACAAGCGCGTTAGCCAACTACGCCACCGAGGCGGGTCTTATGATTATAGTTATTGTTCAAGTGTACAAGGTAAAGTTTTTTCTTATAAATATACAGATACCCATCTATTAGTGAGTGGAACATTTTCTTTTAGCTTTTTAAAGAAAAAAATATACACATTTTTCAAATCAAAGTAGGCTACGTTAACACCAGCAAAGTTATAAAATGGGTTCTGATAAAGCAATGGCAACACTTTCAGCTTTTTTCTCACACTCACCGTATTGACAAAAGCGCTTGGTGGTTGAACGCGAAAGTGTCATTTACATTAGGTGTGTTGTGTATCAGTTATGTTGATAATTTACTATTAAAATAAAGGGTTTTATTACACGTCTTACCCCAATGATAACACAAGAAAAGTATAATCTTTTGCAATATACTATGGAGCTATAGACTTTTATTGTTTGTTTCTTTGGTAAAAAATAATTCATTTTGTGTTGTTTCAATAGTAAAACTATATTGCATACAATAACTTCAAGTACTTTAACTCAATGAAACCAAGTTTTCCATCAAACCACATAAAATATATAAAATTCATGAAAATTGTATTTTCTCATTAAACACTTGACTTTGAAGTTACTGCATGACACCGCATAATCTTGGGATGGTTTATTTTTTTCGAAGGAGAGTTCATAATAATTACTCTGTAATCAACAAAGGCAGAATTGTAAATGGTCATCATCTCAGACATTTCAATGGATTAATGTTGATTTCAAGAAAATCTGCAAACCCTCTATTTTTTATTTTCTTTCTCTCAATCTTTTTTTATTAATCGATAGACCAGGATATCGACCAAACTGACGGTTGCAGTCGATTGGTCGATCACGAACGATTGTTTAGCCACCACCTCTGATGTCTAACCTGTCTGTGCTTTCACAAACTCGAGTTCAAACTCATGGTTTCTTGAGAGAGATTTTCCCAGTGCAGTTTTACCTCTGCTATATACAGTACATCAACAGTTCGATTACCCACCTCGGTGGCGTAGTTGACTAACGCGCTAGTCGTGTTGAGCTCAACCGCTGAGGACGGGGAGATCGAGGTTCGAATCTTGGTCGGGTGAACTGGGGGTAGTTTTCCCTAAATTGTTTTCCACTCCCCCCTCCACGCAAATGCGGGTTCACTTCCTCTAATTCAACCTTCCAAATTCCTAAACCATTAGCGTAATTAGTACTTAAAGCGTATAACCCGAACGGGTAGTAAGACGCGGTGCTAAATAATAATAATAACAGTTTAATTCTCATATAGAGAGCCAACCAACAAAATTACTATATTTACCTTCACGTTTTCTTATGTCAAGCCATTTTATCAGCAGTTGTCAATTTTGATAGATACCATCACCATCACCATCATCACCATCACCATCATCATCATCATCACCATCATCATCATCATCATCATCATCATCATAAACAGTTTCCAGCCTGTGGCCGGGTCACTTTAGTAAAATGCCTCCATCTTCCTCTTTCCTTCCACCACTCTTCCACCCTTGATTGCTTCCATTATTCTTCTCCTTCCCCTTGAACACTTTCTGTTATCTGCTCCTCCCATCTTTTTATTGGCCTCCCTTGCATTATTTTCCCTACATATTTCATTTACAACATTTTCTTCCGAATTATCCTCTTTTACATCCTCATTACATGACCAAACTATCTCAGTCTTGCTTCCTCTACAATATCATATACTCCCTATACTCCTACTCTTTCCAGGATAACTTCATTCCTAATCCTGTTTCTCCCCGTGGAAGCTAGCATGCTCCCCATGAACTGTATTCTCGTGGTCTCCATTTACTTTGTTTTTCTTACATTCATTGTTGATGGTTCTGCTGCATATGTGACTATGATTATTTTATAATTTGATCTTTCTATGAAAATTTAACTACATGTACGGAAAGAGTTTAAAGGCTATAAATTTCAATAAAACGAACTCAATATATTTTTTACTAGCCTCGTCAATTAACAAATTAGAATCATATTAAAACTCATTACAATTTGATAAGCTAAAACAGGATTTTTACTTTAAAATATAGTTTAAAATAAAGCACAAAAGGTGTGTATGTGCTATTTTGGTTTTACCAAGTATGTTATACATGTGAACTATTTTATTCAATATACATCTGTTTTGTTCCCAGTTCCAGAGTTTTCAATTGCTGATCTTGCTCTTCATAGCCGACTCGTTCGAGACGTCCTCTGATCCCGAGAAAAGTTTGAACCTCCTCACCCTTGACGCCTCCGCAACGACAGAATCAAGACAGAGAAGATACCTAATCTTCCCTACAAGTAGCTCTTTAATTGAGGTAGGTAAAGAACTATAAGTTTAGGAACTATAATAGTCTAGCATAAATTCATAAAGGCCCACAAAACCAGTGAGTTTATAGCGTTACTGGGTGGAGCTCTCCGGTGGTAGGAGAACAAACAGGGGGGGAGGAAAATACAAATGACAGTAAAATGTATGTGTTGACCTTCCTATTAAATTACATAACTCGATTCCCCAAAGATCTATTATACGTTCGTTCACTAGTTACTTTTTTTTCTCGGTCTTTTAAGTCAAACAAATTGTGAAGATTTTTAACTTCTCAGAGCGGAAAATCTCAATATAAAACTATGTTTACAAACCTATGTATGTATAGGATCATAGACTATAGTTTTTTTTGTTCGTTCCAGTAAACACCAAACTCATGTATCGGTAAAGGTCTCGCCAATATTTAACCTAAGCGCAGGATCTGGTTGGTAAAACTCAGCTACTTAGACAGCAACCTTAACGCTCTCGTGGTCAGACCACGCTCAAGAGCACTTGAAACTTTGTTCCCAGGACGCTGGTTACCCATCTGAAAGATTTTGGTTTGAATCCAGCTTCAATGAAAGATTTAATCTTTAAATGTTTCCGAAATATGACTGTGGTAGTAGCACTAACGACAAGTGTTCTACCAAACAATATCAGACTCCTTCGAAAAGAACTAATTAAAAAAATACTCCGTAATTAAATATAATTTCCCCGGTATTTAAATTAATTGAAATATGTAACCATATGTCGGTAACCATAGTAAATAAATCCCCAATAATCTTCAAAAGTTAGATGAATCTTGGAAAGTCCCTCCACCACTAATGCTGCGTCTAAAAACGAAACCTTCAATACAAACAAGAAGCAAATTAATGGATTGTTTATAATAAATATCCATTACTGTTTTCAACCTGTGGCCTGGGTTAGTTTTTTTTTTATTCGAGCCATATATTTTCCACTACCAGCTTCCTACCCCTGTCGTAGCTTCATATGCCTTACAATCTACCTTAAGGTTAGGAAAGGCACAACATCCCGTTTCTAGCCATCAATTTATCAATTTGAAAGGGTAAACCCATATTTTTTTTTATCAATTATACATATTTTTTCCATGCCAGGATTCGAACCCGAGACCCTTAGCTAAGTAGACATACAGGTTACCGTCTGAGCAAAGGTGTTGTAATGTCACGTTAGCTTAAATGTAATTTATTGGTATGTAACTACAGTAGCCCCATGTCTTCTTTGGTGCTGACTGACAGCTCACAGCTGACTTCTGACACTCAACATTTAGGTATATACCTAAATGTTGACTGTCAGAAGTGACAGCTGCTAAACACATGTTTTTGCAGATCATTTCGTTAGGCGTAGAGATACATAATTTGGTCTGGTAACTTTTCAAAGCTGTCAGTCAGCACCAAAGAAGCCACGGGGCTACTGTATACACAAGCAAAGCTGACTTTCCAAACACATGTGGGATACTCATTGTAGACTGCTTTGAATAGCTTGGCCGACTCGAGCTTCCATTATCACGAGGGAACTGTGTTTCTTAGGAGACATACCAATATACAAATGTTTTTACTATTATTATTATTATTATTAGCAGCGCGTCTTACTACCCGTTCGGGCTATACGCACTTACGCTAATGTGTAATGGTAGGGTGACTGTGAGATGAAATGGAGGACCTACAG
>CABFVX010006049.1:0-32316 GCA_902151425.1 Timema shepardi
CTACACTCAGTGACAGCCTCTGAGGGAAATGAAGGTATTATGGAGGAAATATTGTCTTCTCTCTTCCTTGGCTGCACTCAGCGACACCCTCTGAGGGTATTGAAGGTATTATAAGAGGAAATATTTTCTTCTCTTTTCCTCCGATATACCTCAACATTTTAATTTGTTGTTGTGTGAATTAGGAAGTTAAGAAACAAGAGTGTTTGAAACATCAACAAGCAATAATATAAAAAATCATCATAGCTGCAGAAAGGTAAACCAACCGTAAATAAAATAATGTCACAGTTGATTACACTAATCCTGCAGTCCCCACACAGGCTGTGATGGAATATATTTAAGTGATTTTAATGGATCGATAAACTAAAATAATTAATATTTTAAAATGATGTGGTACACCCTTAGAGTTAAGGGCTCAGTTTTGAAAGTTAACTGAGTATAATTTTATGAAGATATTTTGATATTCACATTAGGCGAGAAAATATCAATCATCTTTGTTTAACTTTCAGGTTCATAATTAATACCTGATGATTGTTTGGAATATAAACGTTTATCAGGTAAATCAATTGATTCATTTGGTTCTATGGTGTTGATGGTTTATATTTGACCATCGAAAATTCCTTTATTTAACGAAAATTAAATCCACTATTCTAGTGTCTTTCTTTACATATGCTTATGAAACCAAAATAATATTTTGTGTATCTGTAAAAAAATGATTAACACGTGGACTATATGTCAACTTTAACTATAGTCTGGTTTTCCAATGATGAGATGATTGGGGCTCGAACTCTGACTGGGTGTTTCGAAGATATTTTTTCTAAAAGGTTTCCCACTTTACCTTAACACAAATTAAGGTACATTTCCTCTAAATTATACCTTACTTATCCCTACTCAATAGTATTTATCACGGACGAATATTAAGACGCAGAGAAAAACAAAAAATCTTTTTTGAATTATGGAACTCATATCGGTTGATGTAGTGTAGTGTTTAGTATTATTTAATTTTATCTAGAAGGTTAGGGTTTAATCCTATCTGGATATTATGGGTGTTGTTTCTACCCCCATTAAATTGTATACCTTATTTATAGGGAAATGCTGGTGCATTAAATAAGCCAATTATCTTATTCTGTGATTTTGAGTGAGGTGGTCTAAGCTGAGTACAATTCTTACCTAAATAACCGGTAAAATTTATATCCCTTAAAAACCATACCCCCAGATTATTATGGCGGTTCCTTAAGGATCAACCCCAAAATCATCTGGAGAGAGAAAAACACACACTAGGTACTATTTTGGGATCAAAACTCAGTCCTTTCGGTCGGGGAATGTGGTATTACACGTTAATTTATTGAAACTATTCAATACAAATGTTTTCTTTCTCTTACACTTCAATCTTTCTATTAGCACTCAGGACCTCCTGATTGGACAGTGTTATGGCCACGTGACGTGCCTAACCATGCTGTCGCGTCACGGATGATAATAAGTCTCCCTTGAGCCACGAACCTTAATGCGCGCGCATTACGTCACGCATATGGGGGAGGTGGGTACACGCTCACCCCTTCTCGCCCTCTCATCCCTAAGTCCACAGGGATCTTCCTACACATGAGGGTGCAGTGGTCACTCACTTTCACTTCAAGAGTGGTCGACCCCAACACCAGTCAATACATCCAATTTAAATTAATTAATCTCCCTCTATGCCATTTACCATTCTATCCCTTGTAGATTAATAGCTACCCCCATTTCAATGTTCACTCAACGCTAAAGACTTACACACTGACCTTTACTCGTGTTTCTTGACCCAATTAGTGAATCTTTTCATCTTTAACAACAAATTAAAATAATTGTTTGATAGTGTTCAGTCTTTCTCCATTTGAAATCTTAGTGCAACATTCACAGTATCTTGCGATTAATTATTGCGGGAAATTTACAAAACCAAAAAAGAGTATTTCTAGTTTTACTTGTGTTTCAATGTTGTTTTGATCTTTTGGTATATTATATTGAGTTGCTTGTGTAGATTTCAATACTTTTAATCCTCTATTGTATTTTATTGAACGTGGAAGTCAAATAATTCTATGAATAAATGTTACCAAGATGAACTATCTATTGAACATGTCTGTCAGAAAATCTGTGAATAAATGTTACCAAGATTAACTATTCATTGGTGACCTGGTGGTCTAGGGGTAAGGTGTCAGACCTCTGTGCTGGCGGCCGGGGTCCAATCCTCGGTCGCAGCAAAGATTTATCTGATTACCAAACCCTTCCTTCACCTCTGACAAGACATCTTGTGAATGTGAGGAATGCCAGGCCTCCACCGTGGTTCGGATTCCACGTTAAACTGTAGGTCCTNTCCTTCATTTCATCTCACAATCACCCTACCATTATACATTAGCGTAAGTGCGTATAACCCGAACGGGTAGTAAGACGCGGTGCTAATAATAATAATAATAATAATAATAATAATAATAACTATTCCTTGAACCTGGCTGTCAAAGAATTCTGTGAATAAATGTTACCAAGATGAACTATTTCTTGAACATGGCTGCCAGAGAATTCTGTGAATAAATGTTACCAAGATGAACTATTTCTTGAACATGGCTGCCAGAGACTTTTGTGAATAAATGTTACCAAAATGAACTATTTATTGACCATATCCGTCAGAAAATTCTGTGAATAAATGTTACCAAGATGAACTATTTCCTGAACATGGCTGCCAGAGACTTCTGTGAATAAATGTTACCAGAATGAAAATTCTGTGAATAAATGTTACCAAGATGAACTATTTCTTGAACATGGTTGTCAGAGGATTCTCTTAATAAATGTTAACAGGATTAACTATTCCTTGAACCAATATAAGATATATAAGCCATCACTATCTCTTTATGCAAAACCCACCACAAGAAAAATGCCTGTCACAGAAACAATATATGTTCTTTTGGTAGTTTTTTATTGCCCTAACATAAAAAACTCAAACCGTGTTAAAATTAATGCCCATTAAAAATATTCCCCTCACCCCAATCCACTGGGTTATTTTTTTTTTAAAGTGAAAGTTTAGCCATTGATACGATTGCTTTTAAAGGAGAAATCAATCGTACAGAGCTGACTTGCTAATGGTGCCGCCTTACTGGGGTTTCGTGGGCTCAGATGGGAACACTGCGAGGCAATTTGGGGAGTACACTTGCTTTTCTCTGCAGCCAAACAGTATAGATGTGTGACAGGAAAACCAATTAGGTTTTTAGCAAAAACGATGTAAAGGCAATAGTTATTCTTAGCACACTAATCACAATTACATGTCTCAATAAATCAACTTATTAATAAATATAATCATCATGTAAGTAAGATATTTACCATATGTAAACTGTTTCGTCCTGCTATTCTTTTCGTAAATATATAGGCGTTGGTAAGTAGTATTAGGTTAAGTTACTCATAGTTTGTAAGTAATGATATATTTGTTTAGAGATTTAAAATATTAGTTCAGTTGGGTATAACTATGGACATATTTGATAATATTAAATATTATCTTGTCAGAAGCTTTTTAATATATACTCGGTCATATTTATGCTACACAGCACCATTCAGTGTAATCGTGTAGTCTTGGCTAGAAGTACTTTTATTTAGGATCTTACTAGTCGTACAGGCTTCCCGCATTAAAATACACCAGATCTTGATGTGGAGGTAAAAATAATAGGAAATACCCCCGCCTTTGTATGAAAAGAGAGTAATAAACCACTTAGGAGGGGGTGGGGAGGCGGAGAAACCTTAGTACACCCAGCCGAGATTCGAGCACTGACATAACCATCCCCAGAAAGCAAGATAAGACGTATTTTAAGCTTAGCCTGCGTGCCCACCGGTGCATGTATGTCGCTCTCACAGATATCCTATGATGAGTGGGGGAAGTGAGATACGAGGTGGTTATAGCCATTTTGAGTTTGGTGTTCATATTTCAACACGAAAGCCCCCTTTGAATTCCAATATCTCAAAAATGTTCTTGATATTCCCACAGAACGTCTAATGGGCGTAGTTCCCCTCTATTTTATTACAAACGATATCACTTAGTCTTTCATCAGTGGTTGCGGCTAAAATCTTGGACTAGTGTAACTATTTCCCCCTCTACCTTCACGCAAATGCAAATAGATTTACTCTAAATGATCTTCCTTATCACCAAACCTATTAGTTTAACTATAAATGCGGGTCAACCTTCGTGGTCTTGGGGTAAATCGTTCGCCCCAGCACCCGATGTTCGTGGGTTTAAAACCAGCTGGGGTCGATGGATTTTTTTTAGTAGCATAACTTACTTCGAAATGGAAGTAAAGCCATCCGTCCCATGTAAACTGTGGCATGTAAAAGAACCCTACAAGGTATGTGAAAATACCTTTACCGGCAAAATTGGTAGGTCCTTTTATTTCGCCCATAGACATTCTCGTGCATTGATATAATCAGTCAGTTCAGAACGTGCACGTTAAATACCTCACATAGATAAATAAAATTTTTAATGCGGATAGTCCAGATGGGTAATAAGCCACAGTGTAGAGCATTAAAATCCCTCTCCAGGGCACGTGATACCGACCTTGTTGCCAAATGTGGGAATTATTTGCAGGCGCAAGCAGGACGAGGTGCAGGTGCTGGAGGACACGATACGGCAACGCAGCGAGCAGCACAAGAAGGCCGGAGTCGAACTGGACGCCACCTGCCACATCTGCCTCAAGACCAAGTTCGCAGACGGCGTCGGGCACATCTGCAACTACTGCAACATCCGGTGCTGCGCGCGCTGCGGTGGCAAGGTCACCCTACGCTCTAACAAGGTGGGTGGAACCCTTAATAGAGAATTGGTGGGTGGCCGCCAGCAGAATGCTGGCTAGTGACTTAAATAGACTGGTCTAGTGCCAGTATGCTCCAGTATGCTTACTATTAGTGACTTGAACTTACTGGTCAAGTGGCAGCATGCTGACTATTAGTGACTTGAACTTACTGGTCTAGTGCCAGCATGCTGACTATTAGTGACTTGAACTTACTGGTCTAGTGCCAGCATTCTGACTATTAGGGACTTTAACTGACTGGTCTAGTGCCAGCATGCTGACTATTAGGGACTTTAACTTACTGGTCTAGTGCCAGCATTCTGACTATTAGGGACTTTAACTGACTGGTCTAGTGCCAGCATGCTGACTATTAGTGACTTGAACTTACTGGTCTAGTGCCAGCCTGCTGACTATTAGTGACTTGAACTTACTGGTCTAGTGCCAGCATTCTGACTATTAGTGACTTGAACTTTCTGGTCTAGTGCCAGCTTGCTGCCTATTAGGGACTTGAACTGACTGGTCTAGTGCCAGCATGCTGACTATTAGTGACTTGAACTTACTGGCCAAGTACCAGCATACTGACTATTAGTGACTTGAACTTACTGGTCTAGTGCCAGCATTCTGACTATTAGGGACTTTAACTGACTGGTCTAGTGCCAGCATGCTGACTATTAGTGACTTGAACTTACTGGTCTAGTGCCAGCATTCTGACTATTAGGGACTTTAACTGACTGGTCTAGTGCCAGCATGCTGACTATTAGTGACTTGAACTTACTGGTCTAGTGCCAGCATGCTGACTATTAGGGACTTGAACTGACTGGTCTAAGCCCAGCATGCTGACTATTAGGGACTTGAACTTACTGGTCTAGTGCCAGCATGCTGACTATTAGTGACTTGAACTGACTGGTCTAGTGCCAGCATGCTGACTATTAGTGACTTGAACTTACTGGTCTAGTGCCAGCATGCTGATTGGAGTTGTCTCTATTTTAACTTTAGTCATAAGGTGCCCCACCAATATTGAGTGTCTGAGACAGAGTGCGAGTGTGTCGGTGTTGTTTTACTGGAAGCGTGCACGTGACCCCTCGTATTTATTGAAGGGCACAATGACTTACAGGTTCTTTAATATTCCCGTAGGAAAAATGCACAGAAAGGTGGAACGAGTTTCATTTCGTAAGAGAGGCCAATAACGAGGACCCAGATTACTTTCTTCCTCCAAACCAACCTTGAGGGTCATGCGCTTGTCATAAGAAAGGTTCTATAGCCCCGCCATACGGGTCCTAACGCCCCAAAAATACGATTTTATTATTTATATATCTAAACATATTGTGTTGTGATCATAACATGCTAATATTAAGTTTCTATCTCGCAATACATGGATATGAAACCCGCTTGGAAATATTCTTAAAAATAGTTTAAGAAACCTTGTGAAATGATAAATAATTTTTGATAGTTGACTTTTTTAGTACCTGGATTAGAAATACAAAATAATGAGTGACAAAGAGTCACCTTATTTGGTTAGACCATTTGTTTGAGGAGCATATTCATAGACCTATTAATTTCTAATAAATTATGTTAAATTAGTGGCCTACATACACGTATTTACATCGAATTTAGGTGTTATGTAGGCTCCTGGAGCGCTTGTACAGTAATAAAATGACAGTAAGGATCATTTATAAAATACAGACTTTTTGCTTTCATGATTATTATTATTTTACTATATTATTAGTGTTGGTTTTCTGGTTTTGATAGTACGCTATCTATTAAAAGTGAGAGCTGTAGGTCAAATGACTTGAATATATAGAATCCGTCATATTACCGTCTTCCTAACGAGTTCTTACCATTAAAATCATATTAAACTCTCCTGCTTAAAATTACGCACACAGCTTAGTAAATTTGCAACCCGCATCGGGAGGCACGTGTAATACACGTCAGGTCCATGTAGTCTGATTTGTTGGTAATGGTGAGTTCGTGGCTCAAATATCGACCAGGTGGCCCGGGAATTGAATTTTTCTCAGATAGTTTTCTACTATCCCTCCAAGAAAATGCATGTGCATTTCCTTTCTACTATACCAAATTCATATTATCATAGAGTAGAATGGTCGAATCAACCAGCTAGTGTCTTAAACACTTAGAATTCAAGCTTGGTCACAAGTTTTTAAAAAGCTATAAGCAAGTTTTGGATCTTGTTTTTGGTTCGTCACATTAATGGTCATAAGTAAATACATTCTGATCATGAGCCCCTTGTTGTAGAAATGTATATTTAAAGGTCATTTTTGGTCATTTTGGAACTCAAGGTGATATTTTCTTGGTTTGCGTCAATTTTTAGTCAATTTTAAGCATTTTTAAAAGTAATTTTTAAGCATTTTTGGGTCATTTTAAGGCATTCTTGTTGAATAAGTATATTTTTAAATAATATCGATATTATAAAATGCATAATTGCTCAATTTTTTTTAATCACTCAGTTATTGAATTGAGAAGATAATGCAGGAAATTAACTTTGTATTCTCTTCGCTTGTGTGGTTGTAAAATCCATATTCCTGGTGAAACTGCAACTAGGCTGGAGAGGGTTGCGTTGGGAAGCAGATATTTGTGGGGGAAATAATACAGGTCCATATTTAGCAGAATGCGAGAGTTTAGTCCTTAAATACTTTTCATTGCAGCTTAAACTTGTAAAGTTTGACTTATTCATGTGCATTTATTACGAGTTTTTGTTAATATTTATAAGTCAGTTTAAAAAATATATAAAGTCATTTTTAGAATTATTCTTAGGTGAATTTATATTTTTTTTTATCATTCCTAGGTAATCAAAATCCAGACCCTGGTTATAAGTTATTTATTGTTTTCAAACATAAGATTACATAGTTGACACTCAATAGTAAATACAAAATAAAATCTTGCATCATTCCCGAGAGGCTATCGAGAGAAAGTAGATGCAGTACATATAACATGGCACCCTTACGGGCTTAGACTAGTCTTCTTTATGGTGGGGTGGGAAAGTGATAAAAGCCCACATCTCTTATAGTTTTTAAAAGACCGATGGTATAAATAACAATGATTACTATGTTTGGAGGCAAACGTGTAAATTAAAAATTAAACACTACAAGAGAAAATATATAAATTGCATACACAATTATAATAAAATAAAGTCTTAAAGAACGGAGAGAAAGTGAGGCTATGGGAAAGGAGAGGCCATAAAAAAAAGAAGATAAAACAAACTATAAAATGATGTAAAGGCGCCGGGAAACGAGACACCGGCAACCACGTTTGAAACCCTAATGCTGCTGACTGAGCCAGAGATGCAGGATGACTTCACTCCCTATAACCTCGCCATGTGACGGAGCGATGATGTTCCGCTGGCACACTGGTACATTCAATACTAACTTCCTCCCTCTTACTGTTAGACATTACACATTTCTGAAGGAACTATTGTCTAAAACAAGCGAAAGAGACGATACACCTGGAACAATATTGTCACATATACATAAAACATAATCAAGGTGACACCACCATAAAACCAACCCACAAGTTATGGAAAGGAAATAATAATTATTTATGACAAGAATAAAACAAGAACACAACTGTAATCTTAAACGTAAGATATTCTCAGTGCCTCAATTTAAGAATATAAAAATCAAAGCATGTTGAATGAATTTGATTATATCAGTGCACCGCAGGGGGACCGGGTGCATTAGATGCAAAGAATGACAAGGACTCCCAAAATGAAGGATATACAAGAAAAACTCAGGATATTTTAAAAGAAAAGTTCAAAATGTATTTTTACAGATTTAGTTCATGTGTTTAATTGATTACAATATTGCACAAATTTTTTATTTTAAGTTCAAGCAAACATTTTTCAGGTACACCTATGAATTAGGATGATCGTTGTAATTGGATGTTGACAGTATACACGTAGCCAATATAAGTCCCAAATTTATTACGTGAACATTACATGACAAGATTGCCGACAAAAACTTATAGTAATAAATGAAATTACATATTACGGAAGAGTTTATAAACTGCGAGACGCCTTTGAGGGAAAAAATAACACAAAAAAAAGCCAAATTTATTTATTTTTATCAAATTGGAGGACATTTTGAAAAGGTTGGAAATCCCTCCCAGACACCGGACAGAGGGTTGAAATGTAGGACTTATCCGGTGACAGGAGGACGTCGAGTCAACTGGAGCACACGCCCTATAGCTAGGTTAATTATAGAGCAGACAAAACACCCCAATGACCCGGATGCAAGTTCATCACTTTGAAATAGTAAAACAAAAAAAAACCCAATGATATTAGCATTTTACTAACTATACGGGAAATAAAGTTTGTGGACATAATCTTTCTAGGCAGTGCATTATCAACTGAGCCAAGGTATCGAACTATGCTATCATAGCGCTAGTACATTATCAACTGAGCCAAGGTATCAGACTCACCCATCATAGAGCTAGTGCATTATCAACTGAGCCAAGGTATCGGACTCTGCCTTCATAGAGCTAGTTCATTATCAACTGAGTCAAGGTATCTAACTCTGCCATCATTGCGCTAGTACATTATCATTTGCGCCAAGGTATCAGACTCACCCATCATAGAGCTAGTTCATTATCAACTGAGTCAAGGTATCGGACTCTGCCATTCTAGAGCTAGGGCATTATCAACTGAGTCAAGGTATCGAACTCTGCCATCATAGAGCTAGTTAATTATCAACTAGGGCATTATCAACTGAGTCAAGGTATCGAGCTCCTCCATCATAGAGCTAGTGCATTATCAACTGAGCCAAGGTATCGAGATCTGCCATCATAGAGCTAAGGCATTATCAATTGAGCCATGGTATCGAAATCTGCCATCATAGAGCTAGGGCATTATCAACTGAGCCTAGGTATCGAACTATGCCATAATAGAGCTAATCCTTTGTAAATTGAGCCAAGGTATCGGACTCTCACATAATAGAGCTAGTACACTATCAACTGAGTCAAGGTATCGAACTCTGCCATCATAGAACATAGAGCTAGTTCATTATCAACTGAGTCAAGGTATCGGACTCTGCCATTCTAGAGCTAGGGCATTATCAACTGAGTCAAGGTATCTAACTCTGCCATCATAGAGCTAGTTAATTATCAACTAGGTCAAGTTATCGAACTCTGCCATTCTAGAGCTAGGGCATTATCAACTGAGTCAAGGTATCGAACTCTACCATCATAGAGCTAGTTCATTATCAACTTAGTTAAGGTATCGAACTCTCTCATAATAGAGCTAGTACACTATCAACTGGGTCAAGGTATCGAATTCCTCCATCATAGAGCTAATGCATTATCAACTGAGCCAAGGTATCGAAATCTGCCCACATAAAGCTAGGGCATTATCAACTGAGTCAAGGTATCGGACTCTGCCATTATAGAGCTAAGGCATTATCAACTGAGCCAAAGTATCGGACTCTCACATAAGAGAGCTAGTACATTATCAACTGAGCCAAGGTATCGAAATCTGCCATCATAGAGCTAGTCAATTATCAACTGAGCCAAGGTATCGGACTTTCACATAATAGAGCTAGTACACTATCAACTGAGTCAAGGTATCGAACTCCTCCATCATAGAGCTAGTGCATTATCAACTGAGCCAATGTATCGAAATCTGACAACATAGAGCTAGGGCATTATCAACTGAGCCATGGTATCGAAATCTACCATCATAGAGCTAGGGCATTATCAACTGAGCCAAGGTATCGAACTCTCACATAATACAGCTAGTACACTATAAATTGAGTCAAGGTATTGAACACTACCATCATAGAGCTAGTGCATCATCAACTGAGCCAAGGTATTGAACACTGCCATCATAGAGCTAGTTCGTTATCAACTGAACCAAAGTATTGAACTCTGCCATCATAGAGCTAGTGCATTATCAACTGAGCCAAGGTATTGAACACTGCCATCATAGAGCTAGTTCGTTATCAACTGAGCCAAGGTATTGAAACTCTGCTATCATAGAGCTAGTGCATTATCAGCTGAGCCAAGGTATTGAACTCTGCCATCATAGAGCTAGTAAATTATCAACTGAGCCAAGGTATTGTACACTCATATAATAGAGCTAGTGCATTATCAACTGAGCCAAGGTATTGGACTCTGCCATCATAGAGCTAGTAAATTATCAACTGTGCCAAGGTATTGAACTCTGCCATCATAGAGCTAGTGCATTATCAACTGAGCCAAGGTATTGAACTCTTCCATCATAGAGCTAGTACACTATCAACGGAACCAAGGTATCGGGCTCTGTCATCATAGAGCTAGTGCATTATCAACTGAGCCAAGGTATTGAACTCTGCCATCATAGAGCTAGTTCATTATCAACTGAGTCAAGGTATCGGACTCTGCCATCATAGATCTAGTGAATTATCAACTGAGCCAAGGTATTGTACACTCATATAATAGAGCTAGTGCATTATCAACTGAGCCAAGTTATTGTACACTCATATAATAGAGCTAATGCATTATCAACTTAGCCAAGGTATTGTACACTCATATAATAGAGCTAGTGCATTATCAACTGAGCCAAGGTATTGAACACTGCCATCATAGAGCTAGTTCGTTATCAACTGAGCCAAGGTATTGAAACACTGCCATCATAGAGCTAGTTCGTTATCAACTGAGCCAAGGTATCGGACTCTGCCATCATAGAGCTAGTGCATTATCAACTGAACCAAGGTATCAGACTCTGCCATCATAGAGAAAGTCCATTATCAACTGAACCAAGGTATCAGACTTTGCCATCATAGAGCAAGTCCATTACAACTGAACCAAGGTATCAGACTCTGCCATCATAGAGCAAGTCCATTGTCAACTGAACCAAGGTATCAAACTCTGCCATCATAGAGATAGTCCATTATCAAACAAGGTATCAGACTCTGCCATCATAGAGCAAGTCCATTACAACTGAACCAAGGTATCAGACTCTGCCATCATAGAGCCAGTCCATTACAACTGAACCAAGGTGTCAGACTCTGCCATCATAGAGCAAGTCCATTATAAACTGAACCAAGGTATCAGACTGTGCCATCATAGAGCAAGTCCATTACAACTGAACCAAGGTGTCAGACTCTGCCATCATAGAGCAAGTCCATTATCAACTGAACCAAGGTATCGGACTCTCCCATAATAGCGCTAGTGGATTATCAACTGTGCCAAGTTATTGTACACTCATATAATAGAGCTAATGCATTATCAACTGAGCCAAGGTATTGAACTCTGCCATCATAGAGTTAGTCCATTATCAACTGAGCCAAGGTATTGTACTCTCATATAATAGAGCTAGTGCATTATCAACTGAGCCTAGGTATCAGACTCCTCCATCATAGAGCTAGTACATTATCAACTGAGTCAAGGTATCGGACCCTCCCATCATAGCGCTAGTACATTATCAACTGAGCCAAGGTATCGGACCCTCCTATCATAGCGCTAGTACATTATCAAATGAGTCAAGGTATCGGACCCTCCCATCATAGCGCTAGTACATTATCAACTGAGTCAAGGTATCGGACCCTCCCATCATAGCGCTAGATACATTATCAACTGAGTTAAGGTATCGGACCCTCCCATCATAGCGCTAGTGGATTATCAACTGAGTCAAGGTGTCGGACCCTCCCATCATAGCGCTTGTGGGTTATCAACTGAGCCAAGGTATCGGACTCTCCCATCATAGCGCTTGTGGGTTATCAACTGAGCCAAGGTATCGGACTCTGCCATCATAGAACTAGTACATTATCAACTGAGCCAAGGTATCAGACTCTGCCATCATAAGAGCAAGTCCATTATCAACTGAACCAAGGTGTCAGACTCTGCTATCATAGAGCAAGTTCATTAGCAACTGAACCAAGGTATCGGACTCTGCCATCATAGAGATAGTCCATTATCAACTGAGTCAAGGTATCGGACTCTGCCATCATAGAACTAGTCCATTATCAACTGAGCAAAGGTATCAGACTCTGCCATCATAGAGCAAGTCCATTATCAACTGAACCAAGGTGTCAGACTCTGCCATCATAGAGCAAGTTCATTATCAACTGAACCAAGGTATCGGACTCTGCCATCATAGATCTAGTGCATTATCAACTGAGCCAAGGTATTATACACCCATATAATAGAGCTAGTGCATTATCAACTGAGTCAATGTATCGGACCCTCCCATCATAGCGCTAGTGGATTATAAACTGAGCCAAGGTATCGGACCCTCCCCTTAGAGCGCTAGTACATTATCAACTGAGTCAAGGTATCGGACCCTCTCATCATAGCGCTAATCCATTATCAACTGAGCCACAGTATCGGACCCTCCCATCATAGAGCTAGTGGATTATCAACTGAGCCAAGGTATCGGACTCTGTAATCATAGAGCAAGTCCATTATCAACTGAACCAAGGAATCAGACTCTGCCATCATAGAGCAAGTCCATTATCAACTTAGCCAAGGTATCGAAATCTGCCATCATAGAGCTAGGGAATTATCAACTGAGCCAAGGTATCGAATTCTGCCATCATAGAGCTAATCCATTATAAACTGAGCCAAAGTATCGGATTTCACATAATAGAGCTAGTACATTATCAACTGAGCCAAGGTATCAGACTCTGCCATCATAGAGGAAGTCCATTTTCAACTGAACCAAGGTATCAGACTCTGCCATCATAGAGCTAGTACATTATCAACTGAGCCAAGGTATCAGATTCTGCCATTATAGAGCAAGTCCATTATCAACTGAGCCAAAGTATCAGACTCTGCCATCATAGAGCTAGTACATTATCAACTGAACCAAGGTATCAGACTCTGCCATCATAGAGCAAGTCCATTATCAACTGAGCCAAGGTATCAGACTCTGCCATCATAGTGCTAGTACATTATCAACTGAGTCAAGGTATCGGACCCTCCTATCATAGCGCTAGTACATTATCAACTGAGTCAAGGTATCGGACTCTGCCATCATAGAACTAGTACATTATCAACTGAGCCAAAGTATCAGACTCTGCAATCATAGAGCAAGTCCATTATAAACTGAACCAAGGTATCAGACTCTGCCATCATAGAGCAAGTCCATTATCAACTGAACCAAGGTATTGGACTCTGCCATCATAGAGCTAGTCCATTATCAGCTGAGTCAAGGTATCGGACTCTGCTATCATAGAGCTAATCCATTATAAACTGAGACAAGGTATCGGATTGCAGATAGTAGAGCTAGTAAAATATTAACTTAGCAAAGCTATCGGACTCTGACATCATAGAGCTAGTCCATTATCAACTGAGCCAAGGTATCAGACTCTGCCATCATAGAGCTAGTCCATTATCAATTGAGTCAAGGTATCGAATTCTGCCATCATAGAGCTAGTTCATTTAGAACTTAGTAAAGTTATCGAACTCTCTCATAATAGAACTAGTACACTATCAACTGATTCAAAGTATCGAACCCCTCCATCATAGAGTTAGTGCATTATCAACTGAGCCAAGGTGTCGAAATCTGCCATCATAGAGCTAGGGCATTATCAACTGAGTCAAGGTATCGGACTCTGCCATCATAGAGCTAATCCATTATAAACTGAGCCAAGGTATCGGATTGCACATAGTAGAGCTAGTACAATATCAACTTAGCAAAGGTATCGGACTCTGCCATCATAGAGCTAGTCCATTATAAACTGAGCCAAGGTATCGAAATCTGCCATCATAGAGCTAGGGCATTATCAACTGAGCCAAGGTATCAAACTCTGCCATAATATAGCTAATCCATTATCAACTGAGCCAAGGTATCGAACTCTGCCATCATAGAGCTAGTCCATTATAAACTGAGCCAAGGTATCGGACTTTCACATAATAGAGCTAGTACACTATCAACTGAGTCAAGTTATCGAACTCCTCCATCATAGAGCTAGTGCATTATCATCTGAGCCAAGGTATCGAAATCTGCCATCATTGAGCTAGGGCATTATCAATTGAGCCAAGGTATCGAAATCTTCCATCATATAGCTAGGGCATTATCAACTGAGCCTAGGTATCGAACTATGGCATAATAGAGCTAATCCATTATAAATTGAGCCAAGGTATCGGACTCTCACATAATAGAGCTAGTACACTATCAACTGAGTCAAGGTATCGAACTCTGCCATCATAGAGCTAGTTCATTATCAACTTAGTTAAGGTATCAAAGTCTCACAAAATTGAGCTAGTACACTATCAACTGAGTCAAGGTATCGAACTCTGCCATCATAGAGCTATTTCATTATCACCTGAGCCAAGGTAATGAACACTATCATCATAGAGCTAGTTCATTATCAACTGAGCCAAGGTATTGAACTCTGCCATCATAGAGCTAGTCCATTATCAACTGAGCCAAGGTATTGAACACTGCCATCTTAGAGCTAGTACACTATCAACAGAATCAAGGTATCGGACTGTTATCATCATAGAGCTAGTTCATTATCAACTGAGTCAAGGTATTGGACTCTGCCATCATAGATCTAGTGCATTATCAACTGAGCCAAGGTATTGTACACTCATATAATAGAGCTAGTGCATTATCAATTGAGCCAAGGTATTGTACACTCATATAATAGAGCTAGTGCATGATCAACTGAGCCAAGGTATTGAACACTGCCATCATAGAGCTAGTTCGTTATCAACTGAGCCAAGGTATTGAACTCTGCCATCATAGAGCTAGTACATTATCAACTGAACCAAGGTATCAGACTCTGCCATCATAGAGCAAGTCCATTACAACTGAACTAAGGTATCAGACTTTTCCATCATAGAGCAAGTCCATTACAACTGAACTAAGGTATCAGACTTTTCCATCATAGAGCAAGTCCATTACAACTGAACCAAGGTATCTGACTCTGCCATCTTAGAGAAAGTCCATTATCAACTGAACCAAGGTATCAGACTCTGCCATCATAGAGCAAGTCCATTACAACTGAACCAATGTGTCAGACTCTGCCATCATAGAGCAAGTCCATTATCAACTTAACCAAGGTATCAGACCCTCCCATCATAGCGCTAGTACATTATCAACAGAGTCAAGGTGTCGGACCCTCCCATCATAGTGCTAGTGGATTAACAACTGAGCCAAGGAATCGGACTCTGCCATCATAGAACTAGTACATTATCAACTGAGCCAAGGTATCAGACTCTGCCATCATAGAGCTAATCCATTATCAACTGAGTCAAAGTATCGAATTCTGCCATCATTGAGCTAGTTCATTATCAACTTAGTAAAGGTATCGAACTCTCTCATAATAGAGCTAGTACACTATCAACTGATTCAAGGTATCCAACCCCTCCATCATAGAGCTAGTGCATTATCAACTGAGCCAAGGTTTCGAAATCTGCCATCATAGAGCTAGGGCATTATCAACTGAGCCATGGTATCGAACTCTGCCATAATAGAGCTAATCCATTATCAAATGAGCCAAGGTATGGAACTATGCCATAATAGTGCTAATCCATTATAAAATGAGCCAAGGTATCGGACTCTCACATAATAGAGCTAGTACACTATTAACTGAGTCAATGTATCGAACTCTGCCATCATAGAACTAGTTCATTATCAACTTAGTTAAGGTATCGAACTCTCACATAATTGAGCTAATACACTATCAACTGAGTCATGGAATCGAACTCTGCCATCATAGAGCTAGTTCATTATCACCTGAGCCAAGGTATTGAACACTACCATCATAGAGCTAGTTCGTTATCAACTGAGCCAAGGTATTGAACTCTGCCAATCATAGAGCTAGTGCATTATCAACTGAACCAAGGTATTGAACGCTGCCATCTTAGAGCTAGTACACTATCAACTGAGTCAAGGTATCGGACCCTCCCATATTAGCGCTAGTGGATTATCAACTGAGCCAAGGTATCGGACTCTGCCATCATAGAGCTAGTGCATTATCAACTGAGTCAAAGTATCGAGCTCTGCCATCAGAGAGCTAGTGCATTATCAACTGAGCCAAGGTATTGAACTCTGCCATAATAGAGCTAGTGCATTATCAACTGAGCTAAGGTATCGGACCCTCCCATCAGCTGAGTATTGTACACTCATATAATAGAGCAAGTGAATTATCAACTGAACTAAGGTATCGGACCCTCCCATCATAGCGCTAGTACATTATCAACTGAGCCAAGGTATCGAACCCTCCCATCATAGCGCTAGCACATTATCAACTGAGTCGAGGTATCGGACTCTGCCATCATAGAAGACTCTGCCATCATAGAACTAGTACATTATCAACTGAGCCAAGGTATCAGACTCTGCCATCATAGAGCAAGTCCATTATCAACTGAGCCAAGGTATTAGACTCTGCCATCATAGAGCAAGTCCATTATCAACTGAACCAAGGTATCAGAATCTGCCGTCCTAGATCAAGTCCATTATCAACTGAACCAAGGTATCGGACTCTGCCATCATAGAGCAAGTCCATTACAACTGAGCCAAGGTATTGTACACTCATATAATAGAGCTAGTGCATTATCAACTGAGCCAAGGTATCAGACTTTGCCATCATGGAGCTATTAAATTATCAACTGAGCCAAGGTATCGGACTCTGCCATTCTAGATTTAGTGCATTATCAACTGAACCAAGGTGTTGTATACTCATATAATAGAGCTAGTGCATTATCAACTGAGCCAAAGTATTGTACACTCATATAATAGAACTAGTGCATTATCAACTGAGCCAAGGTATTGTACACTCATATAATAGAGATAGTGCATTATCAACTGAGCCAAGGTATCAGACTCTGCCATCATAGAGCTAGAAAATTATCAACTGAGCCATGGTATCGGACTCTGCCATTCTAGAGCTAGTGCATTATCAACAGAGACAAGGTGTCGGACTCTGCCATCATAGAGCTAGTAAATTTTCAACTGAGCCATGGTATCGGACTCTGCCATCATAGATCAAGTCCATTATCAACTGAGCCAAGGTATCGGACTCTGCCATCATAGAACTAGTACATTATCAACTGAGCCAAAGTATTAGACTCTGCCATCATAGCGCTAGTGCATTATCAACTGAGCCAAGGTATTGTACAATCATATAATAGTGCTAGTGCATTATCAACTGAGCCAAGGTATTGTACACTCATATAATAGAGTTAGTGCATTATCAGCTGAACCAAGGTATTGAACTCTGCCACCATAGAGCTAGGGCATTATCAACTGAGCCAAGGTATTGAACTCTGCCATCCTCTAGCTTGTGCATTATCAACTGAGCCAAGGTATTGTACACTCATATAATAGAGCTAGTGCATTATCAGCTGAACCAAGGTATTGAACTCTGCCATCATAGAGCTAGGGCATTATCAACTGAGCCAAGGTATTGAACTCTGCCATCCTCTAGCTAGTGCATTATCAACTGACCAAGGTATTGTACAATCATATAATAGAGTTAGTTCATTATCAACTGAGCCAAGGTATTGTACACTCATATAATAGAGCTATTGCATTATCAACTGAGCCAAGGTATTGAACTCTGCCATCCTCTAGCTAGTGCATTATCAACTGAGCCAAGGTATTGTACACTCATATAATAGAGCTAGTGCATGATCAACTGAGCCAAGGTATTTATTTCTGCCATAATAGAGCTAGTGCATTATCAACTGAGTCAAGGTATTGGACTCTACCATCATAGAGCTAGTGCATTATCAACTGAGCCAAGGTATTGAACTTTGCCATAATAGAGCTAGTTAATTATCAACTGAGCCAAGGTATCGGATTCTGCCATCATAGAGCTAGTGCATTATCAACTGAGCCAAGGTATCGGACTCACCCATCATAGAACTACTACATTATCAACTGAGTCAATGTATCGGACCCTCCCATCATGGAGCTAGTCCATTATCAACTGAAACAAGGTATCGGACCCTCCCATCATAGAGCTAGTGCATTATCAACTGAGCCAAGCTATCGGACCCTCCCATCATAGAGCTAGTGCATTATCAACTGAGCCAAGGTATCGGACCCTCCCATCATAGAGCTAGTGCATTATCAACTGAGCCAAGGTATCGGACCCTCTCATCATAGAGCTAGTGCATTTTCAACTGACCCAAGATATCGAACTCTGCCATCAAAGAGCTAGTTCTTTTTCAACTTAGTCAAGGTATCGAACTCTCACATAATAGAGCTAGTGCATTATCAACTGAGCCAAGGTATCGGACTCTGCCATCATAGTGCTAGTCCATTATCAACTGAGCCAAGGTATCGGACCCTCTCATCATAGAGCTAGTGCATTATCAACTGAGTCAAGGTTCTGGACCCTCTCATCGTAGAGCTATTGCCTTATCAACAGAGCCAAGGTATCGAACTCTCACATCATAGAGCTAGTCCATTATCAACTGACCCAAGGTATCGAACTCTCCTATCATAGAGCTAGTGCATTATCAACTTAGTTGAGGTATCGAACTCTGCCATCATAGAGCTAGTCCATTATCAACTTAGTCAAGGTATCGAACTCTCACATAATAGATCTAGTTCATTATCAACTGAAACAAGGTATCGGACCCTCTCATCATAGAGCTAGTCCATTATCAACTGAGCCAAGGTATCGGACTCACCCATCATAGAGCTAGTCCATTATCAACTGACCCAAGGTATTGGACCCTCTCATCATAGATCTAGTCCATTATCAACTGAGCCAAGGTATCGGACTCACACATCATAGAGCTAGTCCATTATCAACTGACCCAAGGTATTGGACTTTCTCATCATAGAGCTAGTCCATTATCAACTGTGCCAAGGTATCGGACTCACCCATCATAGAGCTAGTCCATTATCAACTGAACCAAGGTATTGGACCCTCTCATCATAGAGTTAGTGCATTATCAACTGAAACAAGGTATCGAACTCTGCCATCATAGAGCTAGTGCATTATCAACTGAGCCAAGGTATCGAACTCTCACATCATAGAGCTAGTCCATTATCAACTTAGTCAAGGCATCGAACTCTCACATAACAGAGCTAGTGCATTATCAACTGAAACAAGGTATTGAACTCTGCCATCATAGAGCAAGTGCATTATCAACTGAGCCTAGGTATCGGACTGTGCCATCATCTGCCATATTTGACCCACTACGATACCATTGTAGAAGACTCACTGCTCTCCCCCTGTTCCACCCTCCCCCTGCCCTAGCTTATTATTTAGTTCCGGGCTCTTATTTTCTACTTTCTACCTACGGGATTTTGGAGTCATTTAAAAACTTATTATACGCTTCAGTGACCGCATGGCTTAGACAGTTTATTAACTACAGTAGCCATAAAATAATACAGGCCTGAAAATAAATTATTACGGGAGTACGTGTGTACAGATTAAATATATTACTCGACAAAATGAACACCTCAACTGAACATATTCAAAGAAAATGAGCTATTAAGTTTTATAATGAAGACCATGGATGTATTAACGAAAATATATGGCAATACCCGTAATATATGTGAAACGAAATAATATACACTAGCAAACCCAAGCATTAATTGCACTATACTTGCGTAAAACTTTTTTATAAACCGGTTTTAAATTTTATAATTTTATTTTTAAAGAATTAATGTCCTCCGTTTTATGTTTGGACCGATAAATAAAAATTAATATTTGGTCCACAAGGATCAACACTTCGTATTAAAATTTCAACTTCCGGTTAAAATGTTCGACATCTTATCAGGTTCTGCAAATCTTCATGCCATCGCATTGATATTAAATCCCTCATTTATAAATTTTGACCAATAAAAAAATGCAAATATTGACTATAGAGTGTAACTAAAATGGATATTGATCATTGTTGTACAAACATTTCTCCTAAGGGGTTTAAGGAAAAACAACATTAACTTTTAGAAACTTACTTATATTTAATTACTCTATGGCAATGGAGAATTATTGCGTTAAAATCTAAGTAGTATCTCTTTACAACTAAAGTTCTCAAAATTGTATTATATATTTGCCGATATCTCAGAAAAGGTTGGAGTTATAAAAAATATATTTCATATAAATGTTTTTTATTCTTAATAATACTACAATTTTGCAATGATAAGTTATTTAGTATCTAAAATAGTTGCGGAGATACGGAAGTTTCTGCTTCCGTAAAGTACCCTAAAATTCATTTTCATAGTAAAATGAAAATAGCCAGTTTATTTATAACCTTAATCAACACCTAGATACGAATTTTAATCAAAATCGTTAGTTGATTTTGAGAAAATAGATTTTTTCTCTTTTCACCCTTTCTTAAACTAATCTTAATTTTAAGTTTAAACAGACACACAGACAAACGTCATTGCAAAGACCACTTTTTAAGGTTTGGGGGTCTTGAGACGTCGACATTCATCACAATTTCAGGTTAGATTTTCTTTTGCGGTCGCAATACTTTTATCGTGTTCGAAAAGTTAAATATTGAAGTATATTTAAGTATAGTTAGAAAGTTATTATAAAGAGACATACATATCTGTAACGATAAGTAATTTTATATCTCAAATAGTTTAGGAGATATTATAAAAATTTTAGGGAATATTTATAATTGTTTGGGGGTAAACTACCCTTATTTTAAGGTTTAGCTATTCAATTCCAAAAACTCCTCGGGGCAACCCAAGATACAAAATTTTAGCCCAATTGGTAAAATATTTTAGGCTCTAGTTGGAGGTACAGACAGACGGAAAGTCAAAAACAATTTTTTTTTGATTTGGGGGTCTTGAAACGTCAATATTCATCAAAATCTTGAGTTCAATTTTTTTGGCGATCAGATTACTTTATCTACCTGTAAGATAGCGAGAAAGTAAAAAAGCCTACAATAAAAGCAAATGCATTCTTTTAACTTACTTATAAAAGTATATTATTTAGATTTATTTAATTTCTCCTAGAGAGAAAGTATTTAAACCATAAACATTTCTTCTAACTCTAGATTACGATTAATCTTGACGTTCCATTTACCCCAAAACCTGAAAAAAGTGAATCTTACAATTCTGTGTGTCTGCATGTCCGTCTAACTAGAACTATAGCCAAAATGGTTTATTTCATACATGCATACATGCATGCATACATACATACATACATACATACATACATACATACATACATACATACATACATACATACATACAATACATACATACATACATCACGCCGTTCCCTTACGGTGTAGGCAAGAAACTTAAAATATAGCTAAAATAACAATGAGTTCGTACCTAATCAATCCTCACTTTCTCCACACTTCCCTATTCTTGGATACTCCCTTGGCTTCAACAACATTCATCTCCACCATTGAGCCACGTCTTACATGGCCAATCCCTTCCTTATGATAAACACACACACACACACACACTACCTTCATATATTTGCCTCGTCACTCGATTCACACTCATCCTCTCAACATCCCCAAATCAACGTGAGACACTTCTTTCATATTAACCTATTAGATTATCTCTCAAACCGCATGGATTTCTCTCAAAATTGATATTTAAATATTAAAATATGGTTGGTCATACCTCAGGGCATTTTTTATTATTTTTACTATCGTCTTAAAATTAAGTGTAGTTTACTAGCGACAGATTTTTGAAAATTATAAAAAATGGCTATAATAGTTTTGCTTGAGATAATCATTTAATGTATGATTTTTTTTTCTTTCCCTAATATCTCTGGTTCGCGGTAGAATGGAGTGTCGATCATTTCCAAGGAAGATAAAGTTCATTGTCCTAGTTTTACCCCCTCCACTTACCCATACACACATACAAAACCGTCATAAGGCCACGGATACACACAACTCTGGTAGCTTTGCTGAAAGTTGAGAGCAGAGCAGAGCTTACAATTCAAACATACAAAGATCAATGGCGACGGCCTCACAGAAAGCGCAGCTGAAAATGAGTGTTTCAAAATACATTAGCTTAAATTAGCTTCTGGTTGTGGTGTAAAATATTATTTTACATGCAAATGAAAAAAACTAAAAATAAACATTATAAATAAATGTATATATATTTTTTATGAATAGCATTTACAATTTTGTTCAGAATTTGAAATTGAGACTGTTTTGCACTGTAAGTTATAATAAAATTTTACTTTTACGAGAAACAATAATTTAAGGTAATTTAGTGATGACAAAATTTTGATTTTTCTTAAACAGCTTGAACAATTTAATTTAAATTAAATTTTTTTGAGTTTAATATGATTAAAAAAATATTTCAAATTGATTAGTTAATAATACTTTTTCAACATTTAATTGCTTAAGGGTGATGGGATGGTTAAGGATATTTCTAATCACATTTGTTTTAGATGTATAGAATTGACTTTTTTCAACACTTGTTTTGCACTAGTAATACACTGTTTTGTACAAGGAAAAGTTTTGCACCCCAACCACTCAATTCTATAATTCATTATTTAAGAGGTTTAGTAATTTTTGCTATTTTAAATCGCCAAAAAATGCGTTAATACCTAGAACAAAAGTGATACAACATTATTAACTTTGGGATACGTATAACCTGAACAGATAGTAAGATGCGGTGGTTAAAAAAAACTTTTATTAGCCATTTTAAAATTCTATGAATCCTAATATTGAATGGTTAGGGTACAAATCCTTTTCCTTGTAGTACAAAACAATACATTACTAGTGAGTTAAATGAATTACAAAATTCGATACGAGTCTTATCTAATTAAGTTGGATGGCACAAAACGGTACAAAAATAATAAAAAGCTTGGGCATTGTCATTGCTTGCAGCCTTAGTCAATCTAGAGCAGGAGTGACTAGTCCTACTCCATAGAAGGAAAATCTTTTGCAATATACTGCACTACGGAACCATAGGCTGATGTTGTTTGTTTCGTTAGTAAAAAATTAATAAACCACCTCTCTTTTTAATAGTAAAATTATAATACATACAACAACTTATTCCTTTCACACAATGAAACTGAGTTTTTCATAAAACCACAAAATAAATATAATTTCACTGAAAAAAAGTATTTTTTCACTAAACACTTGACTTTGAAGTTGCTGCATGACACCGCATAATATTAGGATAGTTTGTTGAATGAGAGTTCATAATTACTGGAATAAAAGGCAGGATTATAAATGGTCATTAGTCAGACAGCTTCAATATTTCTATTTTCTAATCATGATTTGAGAAAAATCTACAAACCCCTTACTTCACTTTTATTTATCTCAATATTTTTTAATCAATCGACCAGGCGATCAACAAAACTAGAGGCCACAATCTACCGGTGTATCGCGATCGACTGTTTGGCCACCTCTGATCTAGAGCATGCAAGTATGATATAAGCCTATAGAACTCACGCTTTCAACTTTCGTGACTCAGCAGTAGAGTATTCACACTATGACGTGTTTTCAAACATTAGTTTGCCAAGTAACATAAAAGAGAGCAGTGTCAAAACTAGCATAGTAAGCGAAATACACCTCCTTTTTTGGGTACATAACATTGAGTTTTGGAACTCAAGTAAAAAGAGAGGGGGCTGGTCAGAAGTGCTCTACATACTCAGCTACCACATTTAACTAACTTGTGGGGAGAATATCCTGCAGTTTGAGTCACTGTTCTGCAGAACGAGGAACACCCCAACCCATCCTAGAAGAAGTCAGAGTTAGATAGTAACAGCACAGAGCCAGATGGTCAGGTGTTTAATACCAGATAGGGTTATAGCGTTGAAGATAAGTCAGAACACGGACTGATAAGTAGGGAAGTTGATAGAACAAGTACCTTTTCCCAGACTCTATCAATTAGTTCTTAATACTACATCACATTATACACTATTAGATTAATTATTCTATTTCAATAAACCAGATTAAGTGAACCCACAATTATTTGCCACTACCTATCGTTCCCACGAGCTCATCCTGCCACGGGAACCGGGGATAGCGACAGCATTGAAAAAAATTAAAAATTAAAAATTGTTACAACTTCGTTAACATGGAGTGACCATATTAATATTCTAATAACTCAAAGGGGTAATGGGTACAAAACCCTTTCTTTAAGAAACAAAACTATACAAAACTAGTTCAACACTAGTGCAAAGCTTTGGTATGGAAAATAAAAGGTCAAAATTAAAAAGTGGTCCAATAGCATTAACTTTCAGTGACCATTTTGATATGATAATTATACTTAAAACGGATGTGAGATAAAACCTTTTCTTTGTAGTACAAAACGGCACAAAACTAGTACAAAGCTTAGGCATTGGAAAAAGTTCAGTTCAAACATTGTAAACCATTAACCTGGAATGAACGCTTTGATATGCTAACTATTCAAAATGGGTACGGGTACAAAACTTTTTCTTTGTGGTAAAAAATTGTACAAAACTGATACAAAACTTTCGTACTGCAAAAAGTTCAAAATCTAAAAGTGGTGCAGCAGCATTAACCGACCACGTGCATCACACGTTTTGAATGAGTTGTAAGTGAATGACAGGTAAACTACTTCTTTTAAGGCCCTCATTAATGTAAAGTTAGTTTTGACTAAACACCCAATATCATTGCTGAGGTAACTGCAGATCTTATGGAGAAAATATTATTCGCTCTCTTGGTCAACTGTTGCCAAATCTCCTCGATTTCAATTTTGTCTGAAGGTGGAGTGCTGGGGTAGTAAGGAGCTACTGGCAATCTCGGCTAACTAGCGTTGCTAAACTTGTCTTATATTTGAGGGGAGATTGACCACCCGATAATATGACACTGCTGTTTCCCATGCCCTCAGCGATAATATCCAGCATATATAACCTTGTGCAACCTTGATTCGATAAACCTTTCCAGCTTTTACAACGCCACACTCCCACCGATTTTCCTACTTTGTATATTTCTCTTTATTTAAAAGAGAGGGGAATTGTTCAAATGGTACCATATCTGGCCGTTTGGCAGCGCCACTATCATACTAGTGCTATCTCTTGTTGAGATTTTGAACTATATGATTGACTTTATCAGTAATTCCGAATCTAGAAGGCCTTTTTTTCTTGGCAGAATCTTTCTATTTAGATGTATTTTGATAAGAAAAAAAACCTTCCAGACCGGAATTCTACCAAAATTAAGGTATAACTCCAAATTTTGTTGGGTTTTATTGACTTTTGTTCATTTGGCTGTATCTTCCATCAGTATACGTACACATTAAACGTTCGTATCTATGTCGGGCTTACCAGGTGAGGAGAGAGCTACCCTTTACATTGCTAGGATTAAGTCGTTAGCCACACCGGTGGGCACGTAGACAAAGAAGTCCCTCTCCTATAGTCTAGCTTAACGGTGATAGGAGGTTGGGGTCCGAATCCTGAACGGGTGTATTGAGGACGGAGATTTTTTTTCCTGAACGATTTCCCACTCTCCATCCACGCTAAAACTGGTACATTCATGGGCAATAAGATACTGGTCATAGCCTCTATCCCAAAGAATATAAATATAAAGCAAGACTATCAACATAGATGCTCCGAAAATAGTGTCACGAAATTTGTACTAAAGGGACCGAGTTTGTTTGAAACGTGTTTTACAATAGATGCAATTTCTCCAAAGATTATTAATTGCTTACCCCCTTTGGTGATCAAACAGTCTAAAGCGTCACTCTTGCAATAGAATGGATCACCAATGACTGGGAAATCGGGGCTTGAATCCTTGTCGTGTGTTCTGAAGTGGGTTATAAGAAAAACCACTCAACCTCCACGCAAATGCAGGCACCCTTTCTCTGAGCTTAATCTTCTTGATCCCTAACACACTCGTGTAATTAGTACACGTACTTATAATCCAAATTTTATAGTAAGACGCGGTGATAAATATAAATGAACGATTTATTCAGGTCACGGGAAGGGACTAACAGATCAACTTAGAGAAAAGACACTTGCATTAGTGTGGAGAAAGAATGGGAAATTCAAGACGATAAATCATATGTAATCATGGTATCTCCAACCGAGATCCGGTCACCGGTAAAACACACAAGACGACACTGACGCATTTTACAGTGTTCCATCCGGTGAGGGAAATAAACTTTTATAGTCGAAAAAACAAGAATAGCAAACGAACTAATTATATTTATCTTTAGAAAAGGATCTCAAAATGACACCGTTTATCAAAAGTATGGCTTGGCATATAAATACACGAAATTTACAATAGTGACTTATAGCACTGTCACCCACACCAGTGGGACACGTGGTTTAACCGGTTTTTCTGGTAATGAGGGGGTCAGGGTTCACGTACTAAGAGAGTGGTTTTATCTAAATAGTTTCCCCCTCTTTTATCCAAGCAAATGCGGGTACATTTCCTCTAAATTTGATATGTCCTATCTCATCAATGTAGTTAAATGCGTATAACCCGGATGGGATGGTAAAGGTTCACTCATAAGTCACGTAACATTTTTGCTTAACATTTTTGACCCTCTATGTAACAGCAAGTCAACATTTAGCCAGACCCCTCCCGCCTTCTCTAACCTGTGTTACGTAGTTCACATCAAGAGGGAATGTTATTATTTAATAGGGAAGCCTTTATGACACTAAAAGAGGGTTTCAATATAACTCAGAATACATTTTAAATCCTGAGTATAAAATATTTCAAAGAATTTTATAACAATAGTTTATTATTTTTATTTATGAACCGTAACAATATTTTGTCACCGTTATAATTTAGGTTTAAGATCGGTGCTACTTAACATTGTGATGTACCCCCCCCCTCCCCCTGTAATACCATGTAGATACTAGAGCCCCCCCCGCCCCCTCTTTCCAAACAGCGTTACGTGGTTTATGGAAGACCCCTGAAAAGTGAAGCAAAAAATATATGGTTGGATCAGGTTTTTCCTTTGCCGGTTTGTGTCATACACGACGAAACATATTCACTATTGATGTGTGTATGTGTGTGTTAGACCACTCACATGACTCTGTAGTGACTAAAGGGCCCCTCCCTACCGTACATACAATCAGGGGAGTTTCACTTACCGTTCACTAAAAAAATATCGTATGGCACAATTGTATCATTTGTTATAGTTTGGAATAACATTTTTGAAATTTGTTTTCCTGTAAACCATTTACTATATGAAGTACTATTAAAAAAAATGGTGAAGGTAATTAAAATCAGTTACTTGGAAAACCCTCTTAAATTATTAATTTTTGGAAAAATAAACACATTCTTATTAGTTATTTACAACACTCCCAAAGTAACCATTTTTAAGAAAATGCTGAAATCAATATTCTAAAAATATCAAAATTTTCAAGATAATTAATTAATAAAGTAGCATTAAATTAATTTTTCCCTTAAAATTAGGCATAAAACATTTAACAGCTATCTACTTTGAACAACATTATTGGGATTTTTAGGAAATTTCTTATCTTCAATAATCAATCAGTAAACTACCTTTTTAAAGTGAGAGCTAAAATATAGATTTCAGCTCTAGAAACTTACATATAACACCTAAATATCAAGTTTGAATGACATTCATCTAACCATTTCAGCCATAGCCTCAGGCACATACAGACTATTAGAGAGACAGAATGACAGGCAGAATTGTAAAACCCACCTTTTTTGTGTTCACCAAAACATCAAACTCCAACATAATCTCGATATATAAATATTTTCCCGATTTCAATACATTCTATTTACGAGAAAGTAAAAATACACTAGTATATTTTCTCTTACCTACTTACATACTCTATAGCATTATGAACTTTAAGTTATTGTCGCACTAACAAAAGTACGCCAACTATATTTATCTTGAGCTAGTTCTATCCAGTCCACCTCATTACACTCTATCTCTTTCAGGTTCATTCTAATGTTATCCTCCTATTTGCGTTGAGGTCTTCCCAATGGGTTTTCCAGTCCATACCCTGATCACGGTTCTAGATTCTCCCATTCGCACTGTATGTCCTCCCCGCCGTAATTTTCGAGACTTGATTATCCTAATAATGTATTGTGATTAACAAAGGTTATGTAGCTCATCATTATATAACCTCATTAACTCCACAGTTTTAGTTTTATTATTGCTAGAGTTTTCCCGTGGCTTCGCTCTTATTTAAGTCTGGTAAATTAACTTTTTTTCCAGCAAATCATCTTAACTACCCAAAACACAATTTCAGTTACCTATGAGGCGAAAGAAATGTGTTATATGTCAATGACGCCACACATTAACGACTACCTTTAGTAAGGAACTAAATACATTGTTTGAACTTTGGCAGTTCATGCGTCAAGATGGGCTTTCTTACGTGGAGGTATGGTTGCAATGAACACCAAAAGAAAGATTTTAATTTATTATCTAAAAAACAAAGTTTAATAAACCTAATATGCACGCAAAACAATAAAATAGCTCAAAAGAGTACAAAAATTTAATTGATAATTAAGATAGCCACGCTATTAGTAGCTCTTTTACATGGAGGTATTGTTGCAATTAACATCAAAATAATTAATTTAAAATTGCTATCTAAGAAACAAAAATAAACTAAATTGATAGAAACATTCTATATTGAATGACCTTTCCCAATATCAGCCGGTTCAGAAAGTGTATGTCAAATACATTAAATAAATATAAAAAATACGCGTAAAATGACTGAAAAAGTGGTCGACCAATTTGATGAAAGATAAGGTAATATAAGGTGTACGATAAAACAAAACTATAGTTAAATATGGTTTTAGCTCAACTTTTAATAGAGCCTGTACAAATCCATCAAATGATGTTGATAAATATTTTAGGCACATTTTAGTTTAAAAAAAGTAGAACATAGTAAAAAATCAAATAAAGATTACACCACTTTTTTAATCATGGCGTAAAGGTTTATTACTATCTACTAAAAGATGGGATTAGGCGCTTTTCTAAAATACAAGATATTCACTATCCTCACGTATTTCCTTTACGACCTGTAACTCAAGCTAATTTCTTTATTCCCGTTCTTAGTAAGATTTGGATTCGGATTCAAAATTCCACAGGCTCACACATGCTTGGAACGCATCGTATCATTTATTAGGCAAATTAAGAATATTTAAAAAATTTCAGCCTTTTATTTCTATTAGAAGTATTTGAAAATGTGATCGGTAGTTTTGATGACAGATAAATAGATGCTTTGCTCTTAGGGTCTATTCTACCCATAAAAATACTCCACCCAATTTCAAATTTACAAATACACCTTTGAGTTTTAATATGTAGAGATAATAAAAAAAAAACAGAACCAAATGTAAAACAAATTTTATTTAATAGTACAGGGACCACTTTAACTAGATTAATATCATGTTTCAAAATAACCAGTTTAACGTGTTTTTACGAGTGAACCCTTAAGTGAAATTATTTTAAAATACCTTATCTAGTAGAGCAAAGAGGTGAAACCAGTTTCTATAGGCCTACCTATTTAAAAGACAATCACCAAATTTTGGTAAATCGTTTTATTTTAATTAAGAATAGTGCACTGTACACTATTCATTATTAACTGTTAGATTTTAATCCCTACATTTAATTACAATTCAATATAATTTAACTATGAATTGTGCACCATACGCTATGCATTGTTTACTTTTTTTTAATCAGTGTGTCCTTATACCTGTTTAGGTTATACATACAAATAATAATTACTATAATAGGTTAGGGTTGAGTAAGAAAGCATTTTGAGAAGTAATCTACCTGTATTTTCTCAGAAGGAATCTGGAAAACTATCTAGGAAAACCATACTCAGTAGAGCCTAACGAAATTCTAACCCCAATCTCCCCGTCAGCCATCAGGCCAGTCTAATCCAAGATAAGCGCCTTGGACTGTTTGGCCAGTAAAGCAGGCTTTTTACTGTGTTAAACGCTACATATAAACACAAACCCAGCCCTATATATGTAAATCTAGGATTAAATGACAAGTGACAGGTTAATTATGTGTATTTTTTTATTTATTAAAGAAACGTTGGTTACCTTCTAATGTGAATACATAAAATTATTGAAAACATGCCTAAATTTAAGACGCAAATGTAACCACAATAACTTTTGGTTTCATCGACACTGCATCTTTCACTGATGAGATAGGATGATGGTATGTAGCTTACCCTTTATTTATAAATGTAAGGACTACAATAGAACCATTGACATAATTAGCACTTTTTCAGTTTACTGGTAACTTTAAAAAAAGACAGAAAATTGAATGCGTAGACTGATATAGAGTTTTATTATATGTACAAATATATGTTTTTCTGTTTAACCTCTATTTTATATTTTATAGGAGCAGGGCTATAATATCCTATAGATAAGAGATCCACGACGGTTAATATGTGGCTTAAGGTGATATATATTTTTTGCATTTATTTGTTGTTGACGGGTAAGTTAGGGGTTCAAACCTCAATCGGCTGCATTGGGTGTGTGTCCGCCATGTGGTTTATCACAGGAATCTACTTCCTCGACCTAGTTGAATCACTGACCTAGTTGCTATTCTAGCCTAGTTGATATGCTGACCAAGGTACTTACTTTATTTAGTTGCTTATACGACCTAGTTGAATCACTGATCTAGTTGCTATGTTAATCTATTTGCTATTTTGACCTAGATACAACCCTGATATAGTTGATTCCCTTAACTAGCTGTTTCTCTTACCTAGCTGATTCCCTGGCCTAGTTGCTTTGCTGACATGGCTACGTCTCTGACCTAGCTTCTTTGCCAACCTATCCACTTCCGTGATATAATATCTTGGCTGACCTAGCTTCTTGAACCCAGCTGCTTTCATGACTTAATTACTTCTCTGACCTAGTTGGTTCCCTAGCCTAGCCGATTCCTTGACTTATAGCTGCTTCCCTGACCTAGTTTGTTTACTGATCTAATTTATTTCCTGACTCAGTTGCTTTTATGAACTAGCTTCTTTACTGAGCTGTTTTTCTCGCTGATCTACTCTATTTAATACGTTCTCTTGACCTCGTCAACTTACTAATTTTTAGTGTCCTAGCCTATATTCTGAATCAATTACCTAATTAGTCGATTCAATAATTTTTATGGTTCATCCAAGTTTTTGAATCCTATTTAGTCACTTTCCTATTTTCTACTAAAGGCAATTCTTTGAATAATTTTATTTAGTTTCTGCTGGATTGAATAGTGTTCTGATATTTTCCGAACTTAGCCACTATTCTGAATGTTTTGTCTGTTTTAACAAATGTCTTGTTTTCCCAACTGTTGCTGGAAGACCAATGATCAGCGTACAGTTAATAAGGTATGACAGTGTCAAGGTGTGTATGACAAAGGACCTAGGTTTAAACCCTGACTTGACAGGATGCGAACGCAATGTGGCCAGCGTTCCTTGCCGCTAGATGGGCTTATGGGGGTGGGGGAGAGGGTCTACAGACTGGAGATCAATACGTTGCGTCACATCCTGGCGCGTGACGTCACGGCCAGTCTAGGGGCCCACTCTTTAGTCTTTCCCTCAAGCCCGAGTGGAGCCGAGAGGAGCCGAAGAATGCAGGAGAAATTCTCGAGGGCTCACACATATTAAGTTTACCACCTAATTTGAGGGAAATATCCTAGTGTTGTAGTTTTGATGGTAATGGAGGTTTCTGAACCTTCAAAACCACTAAAATAACCCTAATTATATTATAATTTTATGTTGCCACCCCCCCCCCCCTTTTTCGCCCC
>CABFVX010006049.1:32372-43852 GCA_902151425.1 Timema shepardi
CCCCCCCCTTTTTAGCACCATATTTTACTACCCGCTAGGGTTATACACCTGTGTACTAGTTACACTCATGGTTTTATGGTTGATGGTTATATTTATCAGATGTGTAGCAACATTCGCATGAAAAGATAGTGTAAAACCCTTTAGGGGAAAACCACCCTCATTATGCCAAACCAAGATTCGAACCTCAAATCTCCACGTTCTCAGCGAGAGTGATGCTTTAGACTACGTGTCCACCGAGGTGGGCTATTTTGACCCTAATAACAGCGAATTATTTATAACTCAGAACTGAGGATTTTAACGGGAAATGGGAAGCTTGAATCCTTGATTCCTCGAATTCTATAGTATTCTAGAGATTCGAGATTCGTAAAAATCTCGAAAGATTATCTCGAATACATTATTAAGAAGACCTTTAATTGATATAACAATTTTTAAGCAATTGGCTAATGGAATTTTATAGACTTGTGTATTTGAGAGGGTAACAAAATCACAGAAAAGAACAAAATTGTATTAATATATTTAATTTACTGAAAAAAATGTTCATTTTTTGTTTATGACGTAATAGACACGAAAAACAAAATAGCATTTGTCAGTGTCACTAAACTTTAAATAACTTATTTTAAAATTCAAATTTAAATATATTCACTTAAACTTAAATGGTACATTTGTAAAAACCGAGGATTTGAATTTTGATTTGAAATTCAAAAGTAAATTTAAGATTAGGATTCGAGATTGACATTCAATAATTATAGGATTCGACCCATCTCTAGTTTTAATACTTTACAGACCTGTTGACGAGAATCATATTTTGAAATAATAAACTTCTTTTAAACACTGAGAGATTTGGGAATGTCTCAGTTCTACGGTAGGTGGGCCCCCTTGAGAGCCTATTTCATGGCCTTTTAACTGGATACTAAACACAAGATTAGTCTAGATTCAGAAACTGTATCATAGTGCCATTTTACACATTATTAATTTTACATAAGTGAAATTGGGATCGGTTTAATAGGTGGTTCGATTTCTTAATTCTACTGTAATTTTTTTTAAATAAGGTAAACAGTTTAACTGATTTGATTTTTTTCAAAAGAAGAATACTTAAAACGGCACCACTAAGCGAGCTGTATTTCCTAGCTAAGATAGGTATTCTCCGTGGAGTGAGACGGGCTCTTAACTTTGGTTTTAAAAAAAGAAGTAAATGGTTTAAGTTCACAAGTGATCTAGCCCGACTGGGTGGCCGCCATCGTTTGAGACGATAGTGCCAATATTTGTGGCCAAAGTTTGCCATAGGTTAAGCACAACGGGCCCTTCAGCCGTAAATATCAGTTTTATAAACCGTAATTGCTACGTCTTGATTCAAGTAACGCCTTATTGGTTCTCACAAAGGTAAGTTTGACCCCGTTTCAGATCCACTGCTTCACAGTTAAATTTTGAGAGCTCTTTTAATCGAACTCAAGACCCCTGGATCTGCAACCAGGAACTCTGACCACTAGACCACAGAGATTGTCTAAGTTTGATACATGATCAAATGAAATAGTTAGTTTAAAAAAAATCCGTATATGGAAAAACAAGTTTGATGTATTTTCTCTTAGTTTGCCACATTGAGGCCCTCACTTGGGTATTTATTAGCTCTAGATATACATTAAGAGTGTGAATAGTCACAGGACATTCAAGTGTAATAACATAGCGGGCCCTTATCTGTAGGCATGCACACCACCTTAACTAACATACTCTACATGTATAGAGATAAGGGAGTGCCTGACTCCGGCATTAAATATTGATGTCCTGTAACTATTCACACTTTACAATTATACCCAGAGATAATAAATACCCGAGGAGTGCCTCATAGTTGTAAGCTAAGATAAAATACTTCAAACTTGGTTTTAATTTATAGAGTTTTTTCTTTAGTCAGATTAGCAAATAATAATCTCGTTTTAAATAGCCACACATGCCTGATTCCCCGTGTTCGAAAAATGATAAAACTGTTCTCTCGTGCCAATCCTAATGGTTCCATGGGCTACTAATCTAGTTAAGAATACTTCTGAGATCACAACGAAACATTTGATATCACGTTCATAAAAATCAGTTAAGGGGGCCGCCTACCGGAGCGAGAAAGTATCAACCGCTGTCAGGCAACATGACTTTAAATTCAGTAGTCTGTGTCGGTTACATGAACTACTACTCTTTTATGTCTGTTCGTTGCCTTCGGTCCGTCCCTTGACACGCCAATAAGAAAGAGAAAGAATGAGCGAAGCAAACTCTGTGATAACCTCAAGGTCAAGAAGGGAGGTGGGTGAGGCTCGCACACAGAGCAGCCTGTTCGTCTTTCACAATATAAGCTTGGGATTCTCTTTTGGAGGGTAGCTGAGTGGTTCACAAACTGGAGATCAAATATTATTTAGAATTTCAAGATTGTGTTGAAAACTATCCTACTGATCTTGCCGCGCACGAGTGTATTAATAAAAACTACAGTACCGGTAATAAATACTATGAAGTGATTTATATAATTTGAGTTATTTTGGTGTATTAATTTACGCTTTGATGTGTAACTTTATTCACTAACTAGTTTTGCCTGCAGCTTCTCTCGCATTTAGTTTTTATTAATGTGAGTTTTGCTTTCTCACGTGGAAGCAGCCATTAGCGCTATAAAAGAATGCACATACGAAGATCCCCGAACTCATTCCCCTGCATCCCTTGAAGTATAACTACCAACGCCTTTTTTTTTAGTGAGATACAGATGAGAAAGAGAGCTTTGTACATTTGATTCCACCAGTCTTACTACCCGTTTGGGTTGGACGTAGGTAGCGTTTTGTTGTCTAGGTTAGCATGTTGGTGGTCCCGGCACAGATCTATCTGATTGCCAAACCCTTCTTTCACCTCTGACAAGACGTGTATTAATCACAACTTGTAAATGTGGGGAATGCCAGACCTCCACCGTGGTTCGGATTCCACGTGAAACTGTAGGTCCTCCATTTCATCTCACAATCACCCTACCATTACACATTAGCGTACGTGCGTATAACCCGAACGGGTAGTAAGATGCGGTGCTAATAATAATAATAATAATAATAATAATAACATGTTGGCGGGAAAATAAGAAATCCAACAGAAGTCCCATCTCGATCCGATTATATTAGTTTACTGGCAACATACATGTATACATAGGCCTATATACAAACAGANAACATACATGTATACATAGGCCTATATACAAACAGACCAAAATACAAAAACTCTAAGGATGGATTGTACGATCTGCTCATTGTTTAGTACCCAGTAAAAATAGAAACCTAACAAAATCCTGGTTGTATCGCTATACCTTAGATTTATGTTAATTAGTACGTATTTACTATCTAAAGGCTGTATGCAAAAACGAAACAACTTATACTTATAGCTCACTCTTTGGATGTGAAATGGCAATGATTTACTTTTTATCACCAAGGCCGTAGCCAGCCATTAATTTCAGGGAGAGTTTGGTGGGCACATACTCTAATTGCCGGAGGCTAGAAAAAATTCTAAATTCTAAACATTTCTAGAAGCTATCTGAAGTTTTTTTTATGGCAACATATACCCCTAAGTGCTGAAGGGTATGACAAATTATTAATAGTAAGCACCTCTAGAAGGTCTCCAAAGTGTTTTTATGGTAACATAGTTCCATAACTGCTGGAGTCAAGGAATAATCTATATAATTATGTAAACACCTCTAGAAGCTATCTGAAGTGTTTTTTTTATGTCAACATAAAACCATAAATGCAAGAGAATAGAAAAAATTCTAAATATTAAACACCTCTAGAAGCTTTCTGAAGTGCTTTTTATGGTAACACAGCCCCCTAATTTGTACTTGTACATTAATTTTCATTGTTTGAACCATAAATAAAACCATATTACATATTTTGTTAATAAAATTTCGGGGGTTGTTTGAAACCCTACCCCAACTAGGGCCTTGCTCATCCCTCTTCAGAAGTGAGAAGTTATCTAGAGGTAAAAAGTAGTGAGGCCACTATACCGCTCCAAAAGTTTGTTTACTTGCAAAAAACCAATCGATCGTGCTGATGCTGGTGTGTGAGTAATAATTGTCTTGCTTGTGAGTGCAATCATGTTTCACGAATTAGATGACGTAATTTCTTTTGTTTTTCATACTTTACTTTTAACTCCCAAATTCTGTTTTAAAATGTAGATCATTTAATGAACGTTTTCTTGAATAACGCAGAGAAAGGCAAGGGGTCAAGTGGTGTATGATGTGAGAAGATTTGCTTGCTGACCCATCTAAGCCTCGTGACTTCCACCTCACTTGAACTTGTCTTGCTCATTGATGTTCTTGAAAACGTGCCTTAGCAATCAAATAAATGCCACTTACTCCTACCTCAATCATTAATATTGTTCTTGAAAATGGCCTTAAGACATAAAAATAAATAATCTTAATTTACATACAAAGCCAAACAATAACTAAAAAAGTAATTAAATCACAGGCTCAAATGCAAGCAACCATCAGTATAGCTTTTGCTTTGGAGTCATTGATTCAATGAGCTAGCACAAAAATAGTTTAAATTTACTATTAAAAAGAAATAGGAAAAAATCTCATTTACACGCAAAACCATAAAAAAAATTAAAAAGTACCTCAAGTAAAAAAGACGGGAATGCAAGCAGGCTTACTGTATCTTTATTATGTACAGACAGACCCTAGAATGTTATTATTATTATTATAATAGATATATATATATACATGGTTTTTATTCGTTTGGTTATGTCCTAAAATATTTTTTTTAGCACATAGTCATCACCCGCTTGGTTTATGTATTAATTATTACTCTAATGGATTAAGGATGTTTTAGAGGAAGTGAACTCATATTTGCGTGGAGGGAGAGTCGGGATCCTTCTAGAAAAAAAACACCCTCAATACAACCGAATGAGATTTGAACCTCAATCTCCTCATCCTTGGCAGTCGAGTCCAACACAAGACTGAAGCGTTAAACAACCGAAGGGAGTTAACTTATCTTAAACACCCATCTTTATATATGGAGCCTTTTTAGAACAATGTAACTAAATGATATTTAAAATAAGAAATCTATATTTTGGTGTTTCATAAAATATTATGTATCAAGATATCCAAAAGAGAGATTTTAGAAAATGTCCGTCCCCATGTCTGTCTGTCTGTCTGTCCCTGACGATATATCTGAAACGGTCAGATGAATTGGGTTAAAATTTAATATTTTAAAGTTTTAGAATTTATTTGGAGCCTTTTTTATTTTATTTTATTCTAACTCTAAAATTAAGGGTAGTTTACTTAATGGGCCTTTTCTTATGCTTAGAAATATTCTTTAAATACCTCTAATGATTTTGATTAGATTTAATATTTGGGTAGTGTTTGCCAATACAAATAAAACACTATGTTTGTTCTCTGAGCAAAAACGCCCCGAATGGTAATTTATTATTTGTCCTTTTTTTAAATTCAAAATGTTTCGAAAACGGCTCTAGCAATTTTGATTAAAAGAGACATTAGGGCAGAGTTTGCCAATACAAATAACATACTACGTTTGAATTTGGGGCAATAAACGCTCTGAATGGTAGTTTACTGATGACGGCTTTTACAATTTTTTTATTTTTTCAAAAAATGACTCCAACAATTTTGTATAGAATTAATATCTGAGGATTGTTTTTATCTAGTGTAAATTTATTTCTCAATGGGGGAGGGGGGTGGTTCATCCCTTCCCCCCCCACCTGCCCCGTGCGTACCGCTCTGAGTAAGACATATTTTTCGATAGGACATAACTATGTGATGGGCAACATTACATTCGTTTGCCAAGTACCAATTATTAACAAAAAATTATTGGGGTATTTAATTTGCACTTCCTAAACACAAAAATTACATCAGCACACGACTTACAAATTAACTTAATCCTATGACATACACCCAGTCCCTAGGCTGACAATTTAGTAAAGATAAAAATCGACCATGCCAAGAATTATAATTACTAGGGTTTAACGATGTTTTGATAACGGTAATCGGACCCGAAACCCATAACAAAGTAGATTAGCACGCCATAGACTGAGCTAAAGTTTCGGACGCTAAGTAGGGCCTACTCAAATGAAATGTTAAAAGGTATTTGTTTGTCCTATACGATTTATTATAGTTTAACAATTCCACAATAATAATTTGTAATAATATTTTGAAACAGTTATGTTTTTTAAAGAAAACCATATTTTATCTAATCAATTATACAGCTATAAATTTGATAAAGTGAGGATAGATAGTGAGTGACCAGCGTAAGAAAGCTAACTAAATTAATATGAGTGAATTATTTAATACCTTTTAGTGCATTTTGAAATAAAATGTTTTTTAACGTATTTTTTAATTTATTTTATTATCTACTCTTTATCAATATTTTAAATCTTCTTTGCACTATTACTTCAATTAAAATTAACTCCCATCATGTTTGTGCCACTTGAATGGTGTATTCCCTTATTTCCAAGTTTCTGGGGAATCTTGGGTCTACAAGTTCCGGTAGTAGACAATTCATGAAAAAATGTGTAAGTTTGTCCACCATTTTTTCTTGCCAGAAAGTATCATCCCTATAAGTTTTTTCCACAAACATTCCACAAGGTGTCCAAAACACAAACAGACAGTATTGACGTTGTGTGACATGCAGTTGCCCTTGCACTTGGTACATACAATTGCTCTGTTCTTTTAAGTGCATTTTCCCTTCCTGAACAGTAAAAAAAGTGACTTTATTTTCCTTACCTAGTATATAATCCCTGCTTTCAATCAATAGTGCTCAGTAATGATTAGAAATTTTAGGTTACCATCCAAAATGTTGCTTGAATTTACAGTATATCATCGGTAAACTTCTAGATCTTGATACAACCCTAATTGTTGCGATATTTAGGGTTAAAAATTACGGGCTTTGTTTCATATGAAAAGGCAAATTCATATTTATTCAGAAATTAAATATGTTGCTCAAGGTTTTTATATTGTAAAGGTGATTTTGGAACTTTTTCAATTGAAACTACTAGTCAGGCACTAAACATTGTAATAATTGTTTTATATTTAACCTTCACGTATAAGATCTGAATTAGGCTTTATTAAAATTAAATTTTATTTTGCGTGTAGTGATTAAAATTTTGTTTTTGTTTATAGCTATACATATTTTAAGAAATTAAAACTGTCCATTACTATTTTGTTAGTAATTAGTATACGTACAGAAAATATATGCTTTTTTTTTATCTTACTTCTCTTCGTGTAATGATTTTAGTATAGTCCAAAGAATGAATGGAAGCTCATTGGATTTATAAGAATAATTTTAAAGACCATAAAAATATATGTTTTAAATCCAAGCAACAGAATTCAAATTATCGTTATTTACTCTACGGGACCAGCTTCATGAAGCTTGCGGACGGGATTTTAACCCCGTCCTCCTGAATATAGGAGCAACACGACAAAATGAAACTAACACGTAACCGTTGAACAGTGAACTAGGTCCTGTTTTTGTACTAATAAATCAGTATATACTTACTTTGATCCATCAATAAAATGCTTCTTACCCTTATTCCATCCTAATTTTTTTGCTGCGAGCAGATAGTTGAAGTCTAGTTTTTTCCCCTTTTCGGTGGTTCGTTTTGCTTGTATTATTGTTCATAGTAGTTTTAATTTATCTAAAAAAAATACAATATTATTCTATGTTATTAATGTATAATTATAATAGCTATAATAAGAAGACAAAGCATACACAACTGTTCGGAAACACAGGACCAGTTTGTAAACACATTTACCATAAAAGCTACAACAGATAATATTATGTTAAACCTTTTTTTTTAACCAACACTCAAAACTAAGAGATAAGGTCTAACTGTGCGTTGTCTCATCTCTCAACAAGGCGAAGGTAGACATCCAACTAAAAGAGCACATGTGCATGGTGTAAACTGCCTTTCCTTCTTTCTCCGGCTATTCTTTACTTCCAAAGCGAATACGGAGAATATGGCTGCGCCACTTGATGGCTGAGAAGCATTAGCTTTGACGCGTCAAAACAGCAAAGGAATTATCAATTATCTTTACATTTTCTGTTGTGACTTTATCAAAAAATAATTTAATTTGTTTCTGAAAGGTTGTATCTAGGATTATCTAGTAGTTACCCTCGTCTCAGAACTGTGACAATATACTTCAAGGGTAATTGAAAATGAGAAAATTTCGAATTTTCATTAATTTTATATATAGATTATCAAAATGTAAGGTTGAGAGTACTAGATAAGCATGTTGCCACCTTTTATCTTCCTTTTGGCTTAAGTCAAGTTTGTAAAAAATAAAACACTACTTAACCATGGCGTATTTCCTGAACGTCTGTAACGCATTCCAACTCTCCGGTAGGTGGTTCCCTTAACTCAAAATAGACTACTACTAAAATAAGCAGTGGTGGAACTATAGTTGTATTATGGGAGGAGGATAATTTGGGGTGGCAAATGTTTTGAGGGGTTTGAACTTCGAAGCCAAATAGATTAAAGATCCTCCGACAAATGTTTGAAAATGGGATGCGTCTAAAAGAATCAGTGTGGTCTTTGTTCGGATATTTTTTTATTTTGTAAGATGTTTATAATATTCTACCGTTTAAAAAAATGTTTTTAGAATCTATTTGGAATGGTCTTCCCCCAGCAATTTTTATGATTGGATGCCCCTATAGGTTCTTTATAGTAGACAGTTTTATAAAATTATATGCCTTTAGAATTATTTTGAGTGGACCTTCCTTGACAAATTGTTGAAAATTCGATACCCCTGGAAGTGATTTATATTTTGATGCAAGACCATCTTTCAACTACATATTCTAGACTATTACAAAGGAGTTAAATATAAAATAAAGGGAGTATTAGAGGGCAGATGTATTCCAAAGTAGGGAAATGGTCCCCTGTACCACTGCCACTGAATACTTACTAAATATTGTAGGCTCTAGTGTTTATCAACAACATTTTATGGACTTCTTTCATTTCCTAACAAGGAATGTGGTAACTAAGGGAAAATTTAAAGGTTAAATACGTAAATTATTAAAAACTATAGAAAATAGTCATAGTGTCAGGTTTGAAAAGTTTATAATAAACACCTATCAACTTTATTTAAATAATTGGTAAAATACAGTTCTTAGTGTATTTAATGATTCTACGCTGCCCCTTCTCTATGTTAAGAAGAGTTCAAACAATGTTATATTGATTGGAAGAACAGTAAAGAAAATTCAAACATAATATAGCTTTGTGGACAGCATTAATAATATACCATATTGTTTGTGTTATTCTGTTGGTATTGATCATATCGCAAAAGTGACAGCTGCAGATAAGATGACATAATTTAAGAATGTACAAAAATGGTTTCAGTAACTTCAGTAACTAACTTCTATTGTTCTTCCTACCAAAATCGTAGTACTATAGTCTCACTTGCGGTAGGCAAGAATAGCCTCTCATTGGGACAGATAGGTGGTTTTAGCCCGTGTTAAAGAGGAGGCGGGGGGATTAGCTGGTTGTTGTCACATGGCCAATGGGTGATTGGGGGTAGGCACTTTTCTACCTATACGCACAAAGCAGCCACTACCACTAACGCTTATGTATCATAGAAGTTTCCAATGTTATAGGTCTTAGTAATAAAATAATTAAAATAAACATGTCACTGCCACCTCAACTGCGCAGGTAAAATTGCTGTAGAGCGCTAACCCCGGCTAGGGATGTGAAAAAAGTATCGATACTCTACTAATATCGATATTTTTCTTTTGATACTAGTATTTTTTTTACTCAATCCTTTTACTGATATTAGTATTCGCACTTCGGTATCCAAAGAAACAACTTTTTTACCATCCTCACTCATGCTGGGATTAAATGTTTACTATGGTTAAAGAAGAGTCCAAAATAGATTGAAAAAATATATTACTAATCATATTTAGGTATAAAATAACTTTCCATCAGCTAAATTTTCGTAGACATTTTGAAAGCTGGTATGGTAAAACTTTTTATAATATCCATTATACAATACTATTTATCATACCTTCAACGTTTCAACACACAACAGACGCGATAGACCTAAATATACTATAATATGGTTAAATCATTATAATTGTAAGTGTTTAAATAAATATGAATATACAGTTATTATTAATATGTAAAAGTTGACATTATTATTATTATTTGATAAAAAAATATTATTTTTTCATATTATAATGTTGATACCGATACTTACTATTAACGATACTTTTCTTTCGATACCACATCACTAAGCCCGGTATACCCTAATCGTTAAACGCAACAAGGGATAGTATTGTGCTACTTTAAGTGTACAGGAAACACTGGGAAACGGTAGATTAGTATTAATGTTTGTAAAATGTCCTCCCATGTGCATCTTGAATCCACCCACGGGCTGTACAGTTAATAAAATGGGTTCTTAATCAAATCCTTCCAACTTACCGCAAGCTCAGTTGTAATTTAAACTCGGAATCATGTAGTGTTGCACTTCGGTAGGATTGGGATGCCTGCCGGTAACAGGACGAGGTCCTGGTGATTCACTCTGAGGTGATACTGGATTCCTGATTAAACCTTTTCTTGAGGGTGTTGATTTGCGCTAATCCTGGACGTAGCACGACACATTCACAAGAAAGTTGACTTTCTTTGGTTTCATGAACACTTTACCAAAGACGGGCACGAAACAGAAATCACTTTATAGCTACAAAATAAATCTACATTTCTGTAGGCTACACAATAAAACACGGTAGAAACTAAATAAGTTGTGTGAAAATAACCGATGGGTGAGCGCTCTCTACCGCCTTCCCCACTCTGCTCCTTGCTGACTGGTGTGAGTCAAGGGGTTAAGGGGTGGAAAAAAAGGGGGAGGGGCGATTCAACAAACAACCTTTGAACTTCCCCGAACCCGCAAAGCTACGAAAAAGTTCCTATAGAAGTCCCTTACAAGTAGGGATGAAATGGGCCGCCAGGACATATCCCGGTGGAGCGGTTTGATTTTTGCTGCCGCAACAAATAACTTAAGTTGCCTCCCTTCCCCCCTTTCAAAACTAAAATTTAAATGTACTAGGGCTGTGCACCTATTTTACCTATTTTGCATTCAAGTATTACGTTTCGCACCCTAGCCCTAGAGACGGTACAACTGTTTTTGTTTGGGGGGCCACCAAGTTAAGAATAGCCCCCCATTATCGAAATGTTGGTTTTTTTCATGCAAACTTAAGAGTTTGGATTTGCACCGTTTTGCACCTTATTAATTAAGCAAGAAAAATATTTAAAATAAAAAATAAAATTGGGGGGCCAATTTAAGCAAGGCCCATCCAATATAAATGGCTATCATGTTATTGCTTTGGATACATATAAGTTAATGCATTACTAAATATTAAACTAACATGATAAGAAACTCGCTTCAGAGGTCGAATAGTATAAGAGCCCTTTTATGCAGGCGTTTTGTGCCGCGCGACACACGGCGGCAAAAGCCGTCGCGTTTTCTAAGTCACTGGAAACAA
>CABFVX010006050.1:0-40753 GCA_902151425.1 Timema shepardi
AATTGACTTCTGAAAGGCCTTTTTCCCTACCATAAATCTACTATATAGTAGGATATTGGTAGGAAAAAAGACCTTTCAGAGAGTAGATCCTACCGTGAATGGAATTTAATTTTTCACTCTTATTTTAAGGCAGAGTCTATTATGGACGTGCGGAAATCATCGGCTACTAATGTGTGATCCTTTCCAGAATATATATAGATAAAGAATTCCTCAATAAAAAGCATAAATAATAGCTTCGGCTATTTGATTCTTAAATATGCGATTCCTTACAATTATAATAATTGTACAAGTGGCAGCAATAAGCCAACTACCGAGTCGAAGGTGGCCACGTTATCTGATAACTCGTGATCTTAATAAAAATCACACATTTGTAGCCGACGATTACCGCACGTCCATCATAGACTCTGCCTTAAAATATGAGTGAAGAACGACCCTGGGCACGGGACGATTCTTGGATAGCTCAGCGGTAAGGGCATTGGCGTACTAAGCCAAAGGCTCCGGGCTCGATTCCCGTGTCTAAGTGTTATTTTCAATTTTCAGAATATTACCATTTAAGTATAAGATCTGTGTTACGTAACACTGTTATGTAACACCTCCACCCCCCACCCCCAATGTAAACATTAAAGTTCCCACATTCCTCTCAACAGCGTTACTCGTGTTAGACTGGCCTGCCGATGACGGGGAGATCGGGGTTATAAACCCGATAGGATCTATTGATGGTGGCTTGTCCTAAACGGTTTCCCATTCTCCTTCCACGCAAATGCGTATATATTGACTACTTCTAAAATACTTCCTTCCTCATCCCAGCCCCATTATACTAATTATCAGCTGAGCAGGTATTAAGACGCGGTGATAAAACATCCCAAACCCCTCCTGGAGGTCTCTCTTCACACCACCTCGGAGGTGAAACTAACTGTACCGGAGCCGAGGCCCGAGGTGGGGACTTCCCGGAAAACACTCCTTGTTTCGACAACCGACTTCATTATGGCAGGATGTTCACACTATGATGTGCTCCATTCGTTATCTAGCTCCTCTCTCGGCACTCATTTTTGATGACTATTTAGGAAAGTTACATTTTAGGGGCCACGAATGGCATCATTATAATGATTTTTTAGTTTTTGTATGTTCGTTCTCTCTCTAGTACTCAAGTTTTTGTTAGGAATGCCAATTAAAATAGTAGTTTTTTTTGTTGGCACTGTTTTTAACACCACCCCTCTGTTCCGTTCATGTTATACGCATATCTATACTCCATTCACGGTAGGAATTACTCTCTGAAAGGTCTTTTTTTCCTACCAATATCCTACTATATAATAGATTTCTGGTAAGGAAAAAGGCCTTTCAGAAAACAATTCCTACGATGAACAGACTTTACTAAATCCGCTAATGTGTTAGGGATAAATAAGGTCGAATTTAGAGGAAGTGCACCTACATTTGCGTGGAGGGTGGAAAATCATTTACTAAACCACACCCAAGTGGGATTTCAACCCCTATTTCTTGTCATTTCCAGTCTAGTATATGTGAGAGTGACGCGTTAGATCGTGCGGCCACTGAAGCAGGTATTTTCTTTTTGTCCTAATGAGAGCCACATGAACATTCTAAAAAATTGAGACAAGTGTTCACAGGTGTTGTCAGAGTAGGCAGATCTTGCTAAAAATGTACAGTTACCTATCATATGTTTCCCTCGTGAATCCCCATTTGACCACTCATACATAGGCTTTGCAGTCTGCTCTACATACTTAACTTAGGAATATATGTTCTTTTATACCTGGCTAATTAGTGTTCTACTGCGTGATGAGAACAATTTCACAGATGTAGTTTAAACTAACCATGCTTACCCTGGCAAAAAACCATACACGTCACTGAATATTAGATGTATATTTAGAAAGTACATATAATCAAACACCCTTACTAAAGTAGCCCCACGGCTTCTTTGGTGCTGACTGACAGCTCACAGCTGACTTCTGATAGTCAACATTTCGGTATATACCTAAATTTTGACTGTCGAAAGTGACAGCTGCTGACCACATGTTTTTGCAGATCATATGGTTTGGCGTAGGGATACATAATCTGGTCTGGTACCGTTTCAAAGCCGTCAGCTGTCAGCTGTGAACTGTCAGTCAGCACCAAAGAAGTCATGGGGCTACTGTATATAATCTTGTAAATCATCTCCCCAAGAGCTGTGGACTAATTATTCTATTACTTACAAGATACTGAAACATTGAAGGTAATATAGTTTACGTCCATTACTATTATTATTATTAGCACCGCGTCTTACTACCCGTTCGGGTTATACGCACTTACGCTAATGTGTAATGGTAGGGTGATTGTGAGATGAAATGGAGGACCTACAGTTTAACGTGGAATCCGAACCACGGTGGAGGCCTGGCATTCCCCACATTCACAAGATGTCTTGTCAGAGGTGAAGTAAGGGTTTGGTAATCAGATAAATCTGTGCCGAGACTACGTCCACTATTGTTTCCAGCTTATAGCCTAGGTCACTTTATTATTCAAGCCATATATTTTCCACTACCGGCTTGCTAGGCCTGTCGTAGCTTCATATACCTTATAATTTAACTTAAGACTAGAACAGGCACAACATCCAGCCCCCGGTCGATAATTTATTACAGTGAAAGGATAAACCCACCTTTCACCATTGGTAAATTTTTCGGCCATGTGAAATGTTAAAAGGGAAGTACTGATCTTTATTTTTCTATTTTTTGTTACAGGTATGTATGGATGTTTTGTTGTTCCTGTGGAAGCAGAGATTTTGAAAACTGATTTTCTTGCTTGTCTGTAAAGGTAAGCCTAGAACTTATATTCATGTTGAACGTGTGGTATTCACTCGTGAATTTTGTAGTTCATTCTGGTCGAATAGATGCATGTGATTTGGATTATTCAAATAACTAACAAAATTATATTTGGTATCAAATTTGTTGCCAATTAAAAAATTAAATAACAAACGAATAAACTTGAAACCATTTTTTTAAGATGTTTTATATTCTTCAGTGTCAAAGTAAAATTAATTAATACATTATTTTTTATTTGGCTTGCAATTTAATACTGACACTTGTTTTTTAATTAATGCAAATTTGACTTATAATGTTCCTAATACCTGATTAGCACTCACATCCTTATCCTATTTTTAAAAAAATGCTTAGACGACTGTACATTTACAGGACAAAATGTATTTATTAATTTTTATTAACTTATTTCTGCATTATTTCGCCTTTTGGGGCTCACAAGCCACAACATCTACTAAAACAAAAGAACGAAGCATTGGGTCTGGACCGGGGTCAAACCCAGCCTCGTGAGGACAAATGAGGAGCTAATTGAATACATAAGTAGCAGGTCCGATTTATAAAACTAAGATTATCTGGCTAAGGGCTCGTTGTGTTGACCACAAAACACCCTCTACCCGCAAATGTTGGCACTATCAATGCTAACGGCGGCGGCCGCTCGGTCGGTATATCTCGTTCGTGGACTCACACCATGGAATTTTGTACGTAAAGTCATTTGACTTTGATAGATATAGATGTAAATAACTATGGAATAATACTAATAATAAAGTAAAAATTGTTATCATTGCTGACTGCAAACAAATATGTTTGTATTTCTTAAAGTTAACTTGCCTAGTGTTCACCCGAATATTAAAAAGACGGTCTTGAACATCCAGTTAGATTTAGTAATTTTATTCCTTACATGTCCCTTAGGTGCGGCCTTTCCAAGAAAATATTTTCATCTGATTTGAATGCCAAGATTTGTCCGTCCCCTTCTTAAGAGCAACGTGAACAGAAAACCGATATACATATTATTAGTGCGGGGCAAGACTTAAACCTATTCATGAAACCGTCATGTATGTTCATCTTGTGTGCTCTCAGGTGTGTTCATTCTGTGAACTGTCATTCATATCTGTTCGTCTGTCAAGTGTGTTCATTCTGTGAACTGTCATTTATATCTGTTCATCTGTCAAGTGTGTTCATCCTGTGAACTGTGATTCATTTCTGTTCATCTATCAAGTGTGTTCATCCTGTGACAGGTTATTTCTGTTAATCCTGTGACAAGTTATTTCTGTTCATCCTGTGACAGGTTATTTCTGTTCATCCTGTGAACTGTCATGTCTGTTAATCCTGTGAACTGTCATGTCTGTTCATCCTGTTTATGCAGTAAATAAGACATTCTACGTTAATGACGAAGCTGCTTTGTTGTGCTCAGCGACTGGGCTGGGGCTATACTTTCTCCTTGTAGTCCCCCAAAATAGATCATATTAGATATAATTTTTATTTCAAGCGCACCTCCAATTCCACCTAACCTCAATTTTGAAATGTACTAGCTTTTAAAATCCTTATGATTATTTATTTGGCCTTTATTTGACGCATTATTATACACAATTATTATTTTTTAGTGTTTTAAGTTGTAGTGCCATTAACAAAGAGAACATGGTGAAAGTGAATTTAAATTCAAATGTTCCCATACTCGGTGGAATGACTCACCTCTGGTAACTCTGCTACACTATCCGTGCACCTAGGTTTGCCATCTTTATTTATTTATTTTTTATTTTTTTCACCACTACCTACCTGTTGAGATTATAAGCTTATGTATTAGGAATTATTAGCGTTGAATTTAAATTAAGTGTACACACATTTACGTTGAGGAAGAGTGAAAAACCATTTAGGAAAAGCCAGCCTCACTACATCTGACTGGGATTTGAACCCGATCTCCCCATCCTCTGCAGTCTAGCCTAACACGAGAGTAGCGCGTTAGACCATGTGGCTACCGAAGCGAGTCATAAGTAAACTTATAATAACTATTATAAATATTATTTATAAAATAATGTCTTTATAAGTTATTGATAAAGTTAGATTTTTTTTATCATCTCGTTCCGGCTAAGTGATTAGAATGGTTAACCACTCGTCACTGGGACACTGGTAAGTTTCCGAGCAGTGCTGACCAACTATTTGTATATTTTATTAGCAGCATGTCCTACTGCCCGTCCGGGCTATACGCATATATACTAATTACGCCAATGTTTTAAGGACGATGCTTAATTCATTGGGAGTATACCTGTATTTTTGTGGAGGGAGATAAAAAAAAACACCTTCAGTACAACTAACGGGGATTAGAACATCGATCTTCCCGTCGTCGGTAGTCTAGTCTATTGCGAGAGTGACGCCTTAGACCTTGGGGTCACGGAAGAGAGTAAACTCTTCCCATTAGCCAATTATTAAATATCTAGGTGCTAGAATTGCTTTGATAACATTAGGCATGTACTGTGATGCTAGTTAAGTTTGTTTGTAATTCGTGTGATGTCTTGTGGGATAAGAAAATACACATATTAAGTACTGCCAAACTTAATTAACACCATAAAACCATACTGCTCGTCGTATACCATATTTAGCTAATCATTCTTTTAACATTTTCTAAACAGTTTATTCTAAGCCTATAAAACGCTATTCCTTAATTACTACTTCAGAATTCCTTCCCCCCCTTTTTTTATTGACGGTAATAAATGATAGTGGCGCCAACACGTATTATGTTTAAATGCCTGTGTCGTGATAGCCAAATCTTTAACACATGCTGGTTGGTAATTAATAAAGAAATTGCGCTGTGAAAAAACAAATGGCGTATGAAATATTTTAATGGGGCTACATGAAGACAAGTACATATCAGCTTTATTTTTAATCGTGTGCTAGAGTGATTTATTTCGGAATATGTACTAGAACCTTGCTCTGATGATCAAACTGCTGTGGATCCCTGAAAACAAAGGATGGTCGTGGAATTAGGGAGGAAAATGGCAAGAAACACCCAGGAAATTTTTAGCTAAATATTTTTTTAAATCCACGTAACTAAACGCTTTCAAGAAAAACGCGTTATTTTAATATAAATTCAACAGATTTTCTCTACAAAATTGCAACGTTGTATTATTTTATTATATTTTGACGAGTTCCTTATAGTCTGTGGAAACTTATTTTGAAAGGAGGTGTACCAGAATTTACGTGGAGAGAAAGTGGGAAAAGTTTCAGAACACCCGTCCGGATTTCATACCCAAGCCTACTTATTAACAGCAAACCAGACTAAATGAATTTGATATTTAGACCATGTACAAATAATAATATTAATACTAGCAAATACCCACTTTGTAATGATACTGTTTTGGACCCCTCTCATATATTTAAAAAGTCATGGATGAAGGGTATTTTTCTTTGATAAACTATATATAAATTATCCCTTTAATACTTCATCCATGGAGAATCACGCGCTTTTCAGAAATAATGTCAAAATATTGCACCATTAAAACTTATTATTTTCTTTCAAAGATCAACTCCGTAGTATTTACCAAAAAAGCAATTGACGCTAGCTAGCTCCCTCTACCCAATAGGAAGCTAGCCTTCACAACACCTGTTGCCAGGAGTCTATTAGTTGGTTTTGTCACTGTTAACAAGGGGTCCAAGACGCAAGGGGTAGGTCATATATATTCTGCTTGTGCGTATGAATATGTAGAAGTAACACAAAATAACAGTTCTGGTAACATAAATCTACAGAACGTTGTAATAAAACAGTGCCAGTAATTCAAATATAAGAGCAGTAATACAAAATATTGAGAGTGCCGATAATAAGAGTAGTAACATAAATCTACACAGCACATGGCACTCAGAACGCGGAACATGTAATATCATACAAAAAAATCCGTAATTTCGCAAAATAAACTATAATTTAATATCAAATCTTCAGCACCACTGAGGCTTATTTTTCCTAAATGTTTTCCCACATAGGGATGTGAAAAAAATATCAATACTTTACTGATATCGATATTTTCTTTTCGATACTAGTATTTTTGCTCGATACTTTACTGATATTAGTACTCATACTCCGGTATTGGAGTGGTATCGAAAGAAACAACTTCTTTGCTATCTTCACTCATGTTTGGATGAAATGTTTACCATGGTTAAAGAAGGGTACAAAATAGATTGAAAAAATATTATACTAATCATATTCAGCTATTAAATAACTTTCCATCAGATAAATTTTCGTAGACATTTTGAAAGCTGGTATAGTAAAACCTTTTGTGATATCCATTTTACAATACTATCTATCATATCCTCCAAGTTCCAACATAACATAGACGCGGTAGAGCTAAATCTACTAAAATATAGTTAAATAATTATAATTTTCAGTTTTTAAATAAATATGAAAATACAATTATTATTACTATATGTAAAAGTTGAAATCATTACTTGATAAACACAATATTTTTCTAGATTAAAATTTCTATATCGATATTGGTACGGTATCAATTTTTTTTTCTCGATACCACATCCCTACTACCACTCTCCTTCCATGCATATAGGGATATTATTATTATTATTATTATTATTATTATTATTATTATTATTATTATTAGCACCGTGTCTTACTACCTGTTCAGACACTTACGCTAATGTGTAATTGTAGGTTGATTGTGAGATGAAATGGAGGACCTACAGTTTAACGTGGGATCCGAACCACGGCGGAGGCCTGGCATTCCACTCATTCACAAGTAGTGATTAATACACGTCTTGTCAGAGGTGAAGGAAGGGTTTGGTAATCAGATAAATCTGTGCCGGGACTGAGGATTGATCCCCGGACGTCTTACCCCTAGACCACCAGGTCACCTATTGATAGATAGCCTCTAAAATACTTTCTTCCTTATCCCTACTCCATTTTAGTAATCATCATAATATATGCGTATAGTCTGAACAGGTAGTAAGATGTGATGAACATAAATAATATTAATTAAAAACTATGTCCCAGCATTTTCAAACGCTACTGGCGGGGAAATACGAATTTAATTTAGAATGTCCTGTATATTCCCGTCACTGAATCTAGGCACCAAAATTTATTCGTAGTGGAAAAGGGTGGAAGTGGAGCGGGGGAGGGAATAATAATTGTAACGGATTTTGTGAGTGAAATCGAGTCTCATTTCCTGGGTGACACGTTCTTTTTTTCCCTCTCCTTGATAACAAGAGATGCAAGCCTGAAGATGCGCCGGAAGTGAGTCGTCCGGCAGATCACACTACTGTATTTGGTCCATTGATGAGGATGCCTTCCTTCCGGTCTCTTATAACAGCCCTTTCTGTCAAAAGAATTGCAATCTAACCCTCCCCTCCCCCTCTCTATAGAACTACCCTTCTTACTCTCACGTTACATTTTATCATCGACCGTGTTTTCCCTAACCTTCAACCCTGATGGAGGTGTACCAAGTCGTAAGGAAAAAACTTCAGGTACAAGCCAATTTCCATACGAAGATCTTTATCTGACAGCTAGTAAAATTTACTAGATCTACCTTCACGCATTCATACATCAAGTTATGTGATCTGCAACTGTAATCTTTGATATATGGTGTAAAACACACAAAAATAAAGTAAAAGAATTGGGTTGACAGCGAATTTTTTGTTTAATATTCTGAAAGGCTCTTTCTCTGAAAACTAGAGTCATATTCTCAAATAACAGACCAGCAATCACATTCAACAGGATGTGGCAAGTTGGATTTAGAATAAATGTACTGTCATTTGCGTGGAGAGAGAATTATAAACCATTTAGGAAAAATCACCTTCGGTACATCCAACTGGGATAGAACCACGATCTCCCCGTCATTGGCAGTATAGTGTATTGCGAGAGTGATGCCCTAGACCATGTGGCCAACGAAGCGGGGGTTTATACCTTGACCATCCACGTATCTTAGTGGCAAGGGAGACAAATTATTGCGACATGGGAAATATAGTTATAGTTTAACCTGGATTAACTATTTGTTGTAATTATTATTATGTTATTATTATTATCGCGTCTTGCTACCTGTTCGGGTTATACGCACTTACGCTAATGTGTAATGGTAGGGTGATTGTGAGATGAAATGGAGGACCTACAGATTTAACGTGGGATCCGAACCACGGTGGAGGCCTGGAACTCCCCACATTCACAAGTTATGATTAATACACCTCTTGTCAGAGTTGAAGGAAGGGTTTGACAATCAGATACATCTGTGCCGGGACCGAGGATCGAACCCTGGACCCCCAGCACAGAAGTCCGACACCTTACCCCTAGACCACCAGGTCCTATTTGCCGTGATTGAATGGTTATATTTCCAAGACAAAATACAAATCTTAAAAGTGTGCATTAAAAAAAAGTAGTGCAAACGCCATACATCACTCACAGATGTACTCTGTTACACGAGGAGTATGAGGAAGGTCCAGTTAAGAGTAAATGAAGGGGTGCGGGTGTAGGAAGGGTGGCACGCCATTAAAAGGGAGTAGTGAATTAAGGCGCCTGAACAATTCTGAACAATAGCTCGCGTGGCATATTATTTGACAAAGAGCTACAAAGTTGATGACCTTTAAATACAAACACTTGAAACGGGATCAAGGACAAAGACGACTGAGATAAATTGTGACTAAAAAAAAAAGTCTAGGCGTAGTCTCTAAGCAAGTCAGAGATTGGCACAAATATCTCGAGGAACGCTGTTTTTCCCATTCCTGTACGATGTCTTTGCGCAGGTTTTTTAAAAACTAAGCCAGTAGCGTCTTACTAAGTCTAATTTTATTGTATGAGGGTTTTTAGAAGAAGAAAAAAATTGCAGCCAATATAGAAAACATTTTACTATATTATTAGTGTTATTAAAAATATCTTCATACGAACTAATAAAAGTAACCGCTGTGGATCACATGACTTGGTGTATGAATTCGTGAAAGTAGATTCAGTAACTATTTTAGACCCAAATCAGTGGTCGAATGGTCTGAGCCTTTAAGTCGTCACTCTCGTGTTGGACTGGCCTGCTGATGAAGGGGAGATTGGGGTTTGAATCCCGGTCTGGTCTACGAAGTTCGTATTTCATCAAATGGTCTCCACGCAAATGCAGGTGTATTATTTTTAAAATGCTTCCTTCCTTATCCCCTACCACATTAGAGTAATTATCAGGCGTATAGACTGAACAAGTAGTAAGACGCCGTAATAAAACATCTATTTTAACTGACAAAAAGGATTTTCTTGTGCAAATTGGACTATATATGTCCGGGCTGTAGTCATTTTATTTACGATAATGGGACACGGCTGAGCAAGGTAAAATTTAAGGGATATGTACAATAGTCTGTTTACACTGAAAGATAGCAAACAATCTTACCTTGACGGATTACACTATGGATCTATCTTGTAAGCTATACCATAGGGCATAGAGGAATAATATAAGGTAAGCTTGCTACCACACAGGGTATATACACACACATACATCCATTACCGTTTCCAGCGTGTGGGCTGGGTCAGTTTTTTTTGTTCAAACCATATATTTCCCACTACCGGCTGGCTAGGCCTGTCGTAGCTTCATGTGCCTTATAATATAACTTATTAGTACAGGCACAACATCCAGTTCCCGGTCGTTAATTTAGCATTGTGAAAGGGTAAACCCAAATTCTCATAAATGATTTTTAAAAAAATCGGCCGAGTCAAGAATTGAACCCGGGACCCTTAGCTCTTTATTGTTTGTATGGTTTTTTATTAATAAACGGTAAACATAAACATGAAAACATGAATAATACATGGGAAACATAAAAGGACAAACATTAACACCAGCCCCGAAGGGCTCTCGAAAACGGACACGACATAGGGATACGAACAATCACAACATGAAGGGATTTGGCGGCCTTGCGGCCCCTTAGCTCTTTAGGCAGACACGCTACCGACTGGGTTAAGGTGTCGGATCATATGATTACACAGGCCTATTTAATTCAATAAGTAAGGGGAGGAATGCGGGTAAATGTCTTCAATGTGCACCACAGGGTGAGACTGTGAATACTTTAGCCCCGTGAGCACCGCTGTCTGTTTCACCGCAAAAGCTCGTATAGAGGGTGGGGGGTAGCCCCTATGCACCACGTGGATACCGGATGAGGGTGCTACTCAAGGAAACGACTTCTCCACGGCGTGATAAGAAGGAAACAAGTCCAGAGTGAGTGTTCTTGCTGGGAGGGGGGAGGGGAAGGTTGTGAACTATGTCCCCATAGGAAGTACCTTAATAGATCTCCTTTCGCGTAGCTGTCACTTTTAATAGATAGTATCAATACATATAAAAAACAACAAATTAAAACCCTCCATGGTATCATCGAGCCATACATACCACCCGAGTGGCCGTCGTCTTTTGGTGGAGGTAGTGCCAATTTATGGGGATAGAGGGTGTCATGTGGTCAGCACAATAAACCCTTCTGCTGTTAATCTCGGTTTTCTAGACCAAAACCACTACATTTTTTTTATTAGAATAACTCCTCAATCGGCCTCCCGTGGCTGAGTTGACCCCGTTCCAGATCAACTCAGAAAAATTTGGAAGTGCATGGGATGGAAAATAATATAGATAAAATCGTAAAATATTATCTATGTTGGCCGTAAATAAATGTTATTTTCTAAAATACCCTTCATATCAAAACAGTACTGTATGTCCTACCTTTGTTCTCATGTTTTTTTCTGTTTTGAGTCTGTGGGCAGGAGGAAGTAAACTTAAATGTGTGATTTCTTTTAAAATGATTTTTATGGAAATCTTACGAACAAATAATTCTTAGCATTACAATAAAAAATTAGTTGCACGTTTAAAATATATAAAACTTTAAACATGTATAATTATTCATTCTTAATTTACTAAAAAGGGTTTTATTGAAATTATGAATATCGAATTTAATTAAAACATTAGAATTAAAATGTCAAATAGCTAAAGTGTTCTTAAATTACGTGCACCACGTTTTACCGTGGTTGTCCGGACCATCCCTATATTCACAAGAATATAATAGAGATGAGAAATGTATAGTTTAAAAGAAAAATTACCCTCATTTATAAGGAGGGAGGACGAGAAACTGTTGAGGAAGACCCATCATAGGTCACCTGGCTGCTATTTGAACCCGTGACCCCTACCTCACAAGAAACTCAGACTAGTCGAGACTGACACCTTAGTTTTTGTGTCCCTTGATGCGATTATTAATGTTAAAAAAAAGAAAAGAAATTATTTGAGTTAGTATTAACACTACCAGCTTAGGTGGATGCATGGTCCAAGACGTCACTCTCAACAATAGACTTGACTGCCCATGAACGGGAGATTGTTGGGGATAATTTTCTCTAAATGGTTTTTCAGTCTCCCTCCACACAAATGTGAGTACAATTCGTCTAGATCACACTTCCCTCATCCCTAACACAATAGCTGCGTACATAATCGTAAAAGACGAATGGTTAATAATAAGTGGTGCAAAAAAAACAACTAATTGCCTCCTATATAAAGACTCTTCTTATGAAAATTGGATTTTAATCATGTAGTTAATTATTAACAATATTATTGTAAAACTAATTTGTATTTTTCTTAGCACCGTGTCTTACTACCTGTTTGGGTCATACGCTACTGGAGTGTTAATGTTATATTTCAAGAAACTGTACCTGCATTTGCGTGGAGGGGGATTAAAAAAACACCCTCACTACACCCGACCGGGATTCGAATCTCGATCTCCTCGTCATCAGCAGTCTGATTTACTGCGAGAGTAGCGTGTTAGAACATGTGGCGACAGTTTTTTTTTTCTTTTCGGAAAAATTGTACATTTTAATGGCTTCTGTGATAACTCTTTCTTAGAATTAGCTCAAAATAGTCCATTCGAATAGGCTGATTAGGCATTATTGCACACTTAATCAAAAAACGTGAGTATATACATGTTTCGAACAAATGTTTAGTTGTCATATAATTTGGTAATTAGAAGTATTCACTATTGTAAAAGAGCGTGAGATTTTCCGGGACTGGGTTTTAGTTCATAATTTGATTCACAAGAGAAAAAAAATCTCAGATAAGTATTTTTTTATTTTAATCTTCCGTTGTCATTATTATCTCATGACGGTCGCTTTAGCTGATAGCTAACGTTAGAGAGAATATTACGAAAACAATTGTTCAAAGTTCAAATTTGAGAAGAACGAGAAAAAAACTAATGTTCTTCTCCTGTTCAGTTTAAAAAAAATTAGATATGAAGAAACATTTTTGACAGCTACTAAAGTTACTAAAATAGTTTTAATATATTCTTACGTAAAGTCATGATTTGCATTTGTCACTTTTGATAGATAACATTAATATCATGATATTTATGTACAAAGGGATGTGTGTTTTCCCACCGTAAATTTTAGAAGACTGTTACATTTCTGACATCTGTAAAAAAAAAAGGTAACAATGTGCTGTTTCAAAACAACGGTAGTTGTTAATTATTTAATTGTGTCACTTGCATAAAACAGCAAAGATTATTTTCCCGGGAGTTCTGTAAGTTCACAAAGTATCATCTATAGTTGATGATTTTTTTAAAAAAAAGCTTGAATAACAATATCTTTGAACTAATATTTTGGGACATCGGATATAATTGTCGTGACCTCCTTTTATTTTTTATAGTCTCAAAAAAAAGTTGTCAACATAGTACCAAAGTAAATTTCTAATCCCTTAATTAGTGTTATGGGATCATCCATACTAAGTCACCATTTGTACGTACCTTTTTTGACCCCCTTCCCCTCCATGTAACACCAAGTATACATTTAAGCTTGACCCCTAACCCCTCCAACCCTTATTACGTAGCTTTTCACATCAAGAGTTAATGCCATTATTTCACAGGGAAACTATTGCGATTCTAAAAGAAGGACTACGATCCAAAACTAGTCAAAATCGGAAGTGGTTTTAAAAGTATGTTTTCTAACGGCGAAAACATGAACAATAATATTATTTTTTCAACACTAGAGTTTTAGTATAATATAGATAGATAGTCAAATTTAGTGGAAGTGAACCCGCATCTTCGTGGAGGGAGAGTGGAAAACCATTTAAGAAAAAATCACCCCCATTTCACCCGAGCGAGATTTGAACCTCGATCTCCCGATCCTCGGCAGTATAGCACAACATGAAACTAGCGAATTAACTAACTACTATGCCACCGAGGTGGGTTAGATAGAGATTAGACGGTTGAAATTCAGGTCGAGTCAAAGTTTCTTAGTCCTAACTCAGTGTGAAAGCTGGTGCTGTATGATATCTAATTTTTGCTAGTCTTAAAACGGCAATGAGGGAGTATTATTTACATTATTTGTCAAATTTCGAGCTGGAGGTTAGTGGGTTAAACCCCTCAGCCCCCTGTAGCCCCTTTACACTTCTACAGCCCAGTTTAAACTGTTCATACATACTTGGGACTCCAGAAGAGTCGCAGGTTGCTATTTGTTGTTTCGCATGATGAAACTGAAGATTAGAGGCAACCAGTTGGCGCTACCGTAGGCTCAATGCTTGTGCCTTAAATATTGATTTAAAAAAAAAACGGTTGATTATGGGCTGGACTGCTGGACTTTCTTAAAGACTTTTACCTTGATTACTAGTCGGCGAAATAACACTCGTTAAGCTGACTACTTTATAACTCCCACGGGCTTTTCTCAACAGCGCTCTTTTTTCCGCGGAGGTGAAGGTCACCATTGCAGACGAACTATTGGACATACTAGCTAGCTTGAGAAGTACCCGTGTAGAATTGTAAAACTGTCCCACGACGTTCTCTTGCCGAAAATGAAAAGTGGCTAGCTGGCCCGTTGAAGCATCATACCGAAATTTTATAATGATAACTCTCGAGTATAATAGCCTTTACTTACTTAATCCATGGTAGGTATTGGGAGCTCGCAAAGGTCCAGGGTTTGATCCCCGGTGCTTTTAATATTTATCTTTGAAACAGTGGGTCTGGACCGGGGTCAAACCCAGCTTCGTGAGGACAAATGAGAAGCTACTTGAATAAATAGGCAGCGGTTCCAGTCTAGAGAACTGAAACTAACAGCCACAGGGCTCAGTGTGCTGACCAAATGGGATTTCCTGGACGTTTCGTGGAACCCTTGAAAGTTAATTTACACCCACAGAGGGGATCGCTTGGTCTGAAGCGTTAGACTCGCATTGCCGTTGGTGAGTATTTTGGAACCTGAACCCTGTCCAGGTGCACTTGGGGGTAGTTTTCTATCCGAGATTATTATCCCTCTGGGTTTCCTCCGTATCTTGCCAATAGGAGTGTAAAACTACCCTTACATCTTTTATATTAAAACGTTAATAACCCTTGTATTTAAAAGTACAGTTAAAAAGTTGATCTATATATGTATATATTAACTATTTAATTGTATATTTTAATTTTATGTATATAAATAAATTAACTTTTTAACTGTACTTTTAAATACAAAAGTTATTAACGTTTTAATATAAAAGATGTAAGGGTAGTTTAAAAAAATATATATCCTTTACTGCATAATTTAACAAATTCTGTCAAGATATTCCGGTTGGGGTGAGCTAGGCTGATAGAAGCATATGGTGGACTTGTATCGTGGTAATACTTTTTCCACCTCACCCCTCACCCATGAACCCAGAGCTAGTTAATTCATCCAGGTGATTCATGATTCACTTGTCTTACCAGTGTTTTTTTAATCCATGAGTCGTTTTAAAAAGTTAATTATTCTGCCATGTCGTTATGGTTGGCTGCTCTGAGAGTCTTCTTTTGGTTGCGATTAGGAGGAACTGATAAACAGTTCTTCACGCTAGTTGATTCCTTGTGTTAACCGCTCATAGTTAACTACAGTCCAATTTTCATACGAAGGGACTTGTAAAAAATACAAGCATAGGTGGGTTCTTTTTTTGCGGCTGACATTGAAAACAATTCACTATTTTTTACCCGCTTCGGTGGTCGCATGGACTAACGTGACACACTCGTGTTAGTATTACCGGTGGTGGAGAGGTTGAAATAAACAAAACGGTTTGTTAACAATTGGGTTTTAAAATAAACACACCGATTTGTTTATTTTAAAACCCAATTGTTATTACTGGGAACCAGGCTGGATAATACGGATTTTTGGATTATCAAAGGCCGGATAATCGTGACTCTATAGTGTATTTTTAAAAACTTTCCTTGAAACGCTAAATCACATAACACAATTTTAAAATATTGTTTAACTAATAAATTAAAGTGATTTTATATTGTTTGTTTTTTGTCTTTGCAATACTCCTTAATAAATATCCATTCAATGGACATAGTTTACGTCCCCGTGGGATGTTTGATTAGAACAGTGAACAATACAGGCGCTCTCCGCCGGGAAAATTTCAAGTCCAACACCATAGCTCAGTCGGTAGCGTGTCTGTCTACTGAGCTAAGGGTCTTGGGATAGATTCCTGACACGGCTGGAAAATGTACCATCGGGGAAATGTGGTTTTCTCTTTTCACAGTGAAGAATTAACGGCTGGGGACTGGATGTTGTGTCTGTTCTAAATTTCAGTTATCGTATAACCAGTTAACAAGCCCTCTTGGTCTGTTTTCTCTAAGGGTGTATGTGATATTTCATGTGTCAATATAGTAGTGTGCTATGAGTCAATTGTCAATATAGTAGTGTGCTATGAGTCAGTTGTCAATAGAGTAGTGGTCAGAGTAGTGGTTCAGAAAGTGAACGTTATGTACCTCAAATAAGTGAAAAATAAATGGATGACACTAAAAGCTATTTGAAGCTTTAATCTTTCTGTGAAACAATTTTTGCCGAGTCTCTATTTTCCATCATGTATAGTAAGGAAGCTCTATAAAATATTAACTTTTATTTTTGTAATTAACATGATAACTATCAACAGAATAGATGATTGTGTCATTTGGTCAGCGTTCTCACCAATGTGCCTGAAAATTAGATGAATATTCAACCCAAATTTCACGCCTCGGTGGCGTAGTTAGCTAGCGCGCTAGTTTCGTGTTGAGCTAGACTGTTGAGGACGGGGAGATTGAGGTTCGAATCTCAGTCGGGTGAACTGGGGTGGTTTTTCCTAAATGGCTTTCCACTCTCCCTCCACGCAAATGCGGGTTCACCTCAAATATTGCCGCAGTACAAACCTAGAGTTTAATTTTCTTCACATGGTGATATCAAAAGTTGTTGAATATCTCTATCATGGGCATAGCGTCATTAGATGATAAACTTTTTAAATGAAGAGAAAAAGTTGTCATTAAATTTCAGGAAACTCTTGATAGATATTCAAAGACTGTTGATATCAACATGTGAATAAAATTAAACTCTGTTTTTAATGGAGTAATATTTGATTTCTTTGGACAAAAAAAAGTTTTTATATAAAAATTTCCAAAAACACTAATTTTTTCTTGCCTTCCCTACATCCCCTTCACGCTACAGTAGCCCCGTGGCTTCTTTGGTGCTGACTGACGGCTCTCAGCTGACTTCCGACGGTCAATATTTAGGTATATACCTAAATTTAGACTGTTAGAAGTTACAGCCGCTAAACATTATGGTATTGCAGATCATATGGTTCAGCGTAGGGATAGATAATTTGGTTTGGTAACTTTTTAAAGCCGTCAGCTGTCAGTCAGCACCAAAGAAGCCATGGGGCTACTGTAGTTACAGTCTCTTTTCGGCAGTGTTTTAAACAGACAAGAGAATATGCCACAGGTTCAAATAGTTAATATTGTTGCTAATAGACAACAACATTATGCAAAACAGTGAATAAATCAATATTTCAAGCTGTGTGGCATTGCCCCTTCTCTTACTTAGGTACTCAATTATTAAATAGAGAATAATGAATAAACACAATTGAAATTTTAACTTTACATCTATAAAACTAATATTTTTATTTATTTATTTTCGTCTAGAAAATCTGGTTAAGTGAGGGAATTTCATAGCTTTCAACAAGAAAGTCAAGATTATAGTATTTGTCTTGTATAATCCTTGTTGAAGGTAAGCGTGTCGCGATTGTGTGAGTCGAATGAAAGTGTCTTTCTTGTATGTCAGCTGGTTTTCCATTAGATAGTGAAAGCAGAACTTCCTGTTGCAAAACGCGATGGACCACAGAGTTAAGTTGGCCGTATCGTTTAGCAAACATTGATAGAAGGTTCTCTTGAATGCACTTTTTAATTCTATATTTACTTTCTCATAACCCATCACAGAGGTAAGAGAGAGAAGAAATATTTTGATCGTATAAACAATCTAATTCGAAATTTTGACGGATGTAGACGTTTCATAAGTCCCTGAACGCGGGAAAAAAAAGGGCTTTCGCTATGCCGTCTGTCTCTGTATCTCGATAAAAAACTGAAAAACATTTCATTGAGGAGGTATCTAGGATTTTATAAGGTTCCCAGAAGGTGTTTTTTTTTAAATAATTAAATATCAAACTTTTAAATTAAGGGTAGTTTAATTAAGGGGTGAAAAGTGAAGAAATAGCATTTTTTTAAAATTGGCTCTAACGATTTTGATTAAATTTCGTATCTAGACCATTCTTAACTTTACAAACAAAATGGCGTATCTCATTTTCCCGTGAAAATGACTGGTACTTTACGTAGGCGGGAATTTTAAAGTCTTTGGGACACGAAATTATTTGTCATTCCGAACTCGTAGGACTCTTTTTAAGTTCTATTTGAAACAATATTTTATAAAATCTATATTTACTAAGCTATAGGCAAATATATATATATAGTTTGTTTTATGTAAGGCTTTGGAAAATGGGGAGTTGAAACTGCACAGAACAAATAATGTGTTTCTGTAACACTATTATTTACTTTGGTTGAATGCTTAGTTCTTATTTCCCCATTATATTTCTATGACAATGTATATTACAGTAGGCCCACCATATCCGCGGATAATACGTTCCTAGATCTACCGCTGTTACGCGAAATCGCGGATAGTACCGAACTATTATACAACGTGATAAAGTTTAATTGATAAATTACTCACAGTAAGACATTACCAACATTAAATAAAGTATATAATAATTACGTGTAATGTACACTACAGTGTAATTACTAATTTATTCTCCATTCCTCTTGTTACGACGATCACTGATTATGATGATAATGATGATAGTGATATGATAACACAATTCTCACGATGAGGGGATGAACTGGGGTGATGGCTTAGGCATTGTGACTTATAAACAATTTTTTTCTTTAATTAAAAATAAATAAAATTGTGCCGCAAACCGCGGATATTGAATCAGCGGATACGAGGGCCCTACTGTGTTTCGTTTCACATAACTTACGAGCTATAATTATAATTTAGATCTAAGGAAGAGAAAATCTATGCGGTTTACCGTACTGTATTTTTTTTAACCTTTTATTTGGTCATACACTCAATATTGTCTAGTCTTTAAAAAAAAGTAGAAGCGTGAACTATTATTTGGTGATGTTGACGAAATCGTATGCCAGTCAGGTAAAACCAGCAAGTATCAAGAGATTTTGAACTGTCTTTGTAATTAAAATGCAGTTCTCTGTTATTAATTTCAGCCTCGTAAAGGTGGACATCCTTTAAGCAAATATAAGTTTTTCTTTCTTTAATTTTGTGCCCAACACCTAAACAGTTCAATACTATTATTATTATTATTATTATTATTATTATTATTATTATTATTATTATTACTAGAAAGAGGTTTGATTGATTTTTTTTTACTATGTTCACTTTGTTTATTATTAGAGTTAAGCTTACCTAGCTTGCTTCCACTATGGTTCATAGTGTAATAAGTCAAGGTAAGACTGAACTACCTTTCAGCCTAAACGGAGTGTATGGTATGATTTTTCAAGGAAAAGACCTTTTAGAAAATACAAACTTTTTTTTTTTTACAATAAACATTGATAACATTTTACTATATTATTAGTATTATTTTATTGGTATACTTGCTTCGGTTGCCGAATGGTCTAACTTTAAGGAGTAACTCTAGTATTGGACTAACCTGCTGATTATGCGGTGTTTGGGGTTCGAATCTCAGCTAGGTTTACTAAGGGGATTTTTTTCTAAATGGTTTCCCGTTCAACTTGCACGCAAATGCGGTTAAACTACCTCTAAAATGCTTCCTTCTTCACTTCTACAGCATTAGAGTAATTATATATGTGTGTAATCTGAACAGGTAGTAAGACGTGGTGATAAAAAAAATGTATATAATAATATGTGTTTATAATTATCATCTATCAAAAGTGATAGCGGAAGATCACTTGACTTGACGTATACATATATGAGAACTGTTTTAATAACTTTAGTAACTATCAGATATGGATGGACCTTCCTACCATAATCTTATCATGCCAACATTCTTATAAATTTATATTATTCTAAGGATTATATTTTTGTGTTAAGGCATAAATTTTATTCAAATTTATTACATAGACTATTTAATCCAAAGCTATTAAGTCTATTTTCTGAACATTTGTATGTTGAAGTGTTAGAATTTCACCTATTACCTCAAGTTAATTTATTTTTCTATCATTTCAAAATTGGCTCTATGCCTTTCTTTAAATAGTTTATATTTAAAAAACTTAAACAAATTTTTAATAACTATCTTTGCTTCTCAGATACTTAGGCTACGAAAAAAAAGCCTTAAATTGGTTGTATTAGGCAGAAATAAACTCGACTACAGTTGACGTTATTCAGGTGACCTGGCGGTCTAGGGGTAAGGTGTCAGACTTCTGTGCTGCCGGCCGGGGTTCAATCCTCGGTCCCGGCACAGATTTATTTGATTACCAAACCCTTCCTTCACCTCTGACAAGACATCTTGTGAATGTGGGGAATGCCAGGCCTCCACCGTGGTTCGGATTCCACGTTAAACTGTAGGTCCTTCATTTCATCTCACAATCACCCTACCATTACACATTAGAAGTGCGTATAACCCGAACGGGTAGTAAGACGCGGTGCTAATAATAATAATAATTTACATTTTTGTTTTTCAAGGCTCTTTCAATATCTTTATTTGCCGCTTTAAAATACTTACTCCTTGGACTAGACCAGTTCTTGGCAAGATGGCGGGATCCGTGCTCCTTTGCTAGAAGAAGTTCGATAGACCGCCGCGGACGGCGCGTTGTACAATAGACTTGAGACGCGAAGGCAAATTACTTGGTAGGTACGACATCTTTCGTCAGGGAAAGAAACTGCATCATCACGCGTTTAGTTCGGTGGATAAGTATTATTTAAAAGTTTATCAAACCGTGTCTCGTAATTCGTCCGAGCTAATCGCATGATTACATTAATGGAATAGGAATGTAGAAGGTAGAATTTAAATAAAGCGCGCTTTATTTTTTGTAGCGTGAGAGTAAGAAATTATGAAAAAAACAAACTCTACACCAGATCCAGTGTCGAACCCCTACTTCTCTGTCACCAGCAAACAACACTGGATCAGCCCTAGTCCGTGTGTGTGTGTGTGTGTATATATATATATATATATATATTTCCTAGTCGTAGTACAACTTAACGATAGCTAATCAAATACCTCATAACGAGGAAGATTTAAGAGTTTTTTTAAATATGCAGTAATATGAGGATGGAGTGCCCTTATTAAAATTCTAACGTCCCTTACTTGAATTGGAATCCCGGCCTCTTGGGTCACAGTTAAACTTAACTGCTTCTGTGGCTGCATGGTCTAAGATGTCACTTTCCTGTTGGACTAGGCTGCTGATAACAGGGAACTTTTAGTTCAAATCCTGGTCGGAGGGGGGAACTGAGGGTGGTTTTATCAAAACATTGTTCTATTCTCTTTCCAAGCAAATGTAGGTACACTATTTTAACCATCCTAATCCCTAACTCAAATGCGTATAACTTGAAAAGGTAAGGTAGTTTACACGTGGTGCTGAAAGAAAAAAATGTTTTGCTATAAAAACTACGAAAATTTGAACTTACCTCGCGTTCCCTACACTCCAACCTTAATGTCTCCAGATAGTTTTCAAACAATAGCTTTGTAGCCACTACCTATATTTTCACACTCAACAGAGCCTTTTTCAATGAAGATTATGATAATAAATTGAAACGATTAATTCAAATAAATCGTCCAACAAATTGCTTATAATAATTCAAATATCTGGGTTTTGGACCTTAAATTGTATTTATATTTTAATTTATTAATTTGTAGATAAAGTTATTTTACAAACATAATTAATTGAGATGTGGGATGGTCTACTTAACCCATTTTATACTTTCAGCTTAAATGGTTATAGTTATAAATTGTTGGCCGAACGACTTAATATTTCTATGCAACTATTACATATGTGGCGATAAGCTCAATTTCCCATTTGTTCACACATGCACGTCTACCATTTTAAAGACTATTTTATTTTAACAGTTGTGCAGACCAAGATTCAATTAAAAATTTTAACTAGTAACTTTTTTCAGCCTTTAAATATGTTTAATTTTACTGTATAATTAATTATGCCACTAAAATAAAACTATTGTTTGAATATTTTTTTAATCTTTCATAATTATATTCATGATAACTTATTGAACCCCTATTTTTCTTTTTTCGTTGGCCAACCTGCATCCTTGTTAACCCCTTTTTAATGAGAGCTAGTCTACTTGCAATACAGGTCTGCGTTGCTATTTGAATATGCAAACCTTTACAAGGCGTCTCCCAATAAACGCGATTTCCTTTCTATAATTATTATTATTTAGCACCGCGTCTTACTACCCGTTCGGGTTATACGCTTTAAGTACTAATGGATTAGGAATTGAGAAGGTTGAATTAGAGGAAGTGAACCCGCATTTGCACGGGGGGAAAGTTAAAAACTATTTAGGAAAAACCACCCACAATTGTAATGATATCGATTTTCTTGTCTTTATTAATATTTGAGATCATATGTTAGAGTAAATATTTTCATATTTCTTCTTTTCAGTTAATTTAAATTAACCTAATCTTTTCTAAACTATAGCCATGGGTTTTTTTCTCTCTCGTTTAGCTGCACGTGTCAGAAACATGGTTTATTTCCGGGTTGTATTACGCAGTAATTAATAGCAGGTGCAGAGTAACGCCGCGTATGATTTTAGTTTGCGCGCTCGTAGAAAATAACACCATTGGTCGATGGAAAGAAATCAAGTAGTGACCTGTGTTCGAGAGTACGAAGCTACGGGGTTCACAGTCCTCAGCTCAGAAAGACGCTTGTCTTGTAGAAGCACTTCTACTCCCCCGCTTGATGTCTAATGGAGTGGACGTGTTTAGGAAGATCATATCTAAATGTATGAATGTATGGGCACACTTGTCTATTTAATGTATAATATGTACAATGTTAACACGTTTGACAAAACTGGCTCAACTGTAAATTTAAATTCGTGTGAAAATAAAACTAATTACACTCTGAAGTATATAGCATCCACTCATACAGTAGTAACAACGTGTGACGTTACACAGTTCACCCGACCGAGATTCGAACCTCGATCTCCCCGTCCTCAGCAGTCGAGCTCAACACGACTAGCGCGTTAGCCAACTACGCCACCGAGGCGGGTTTCCTTTATATCGTTTTACCAGTTTTTTTATATTTATCATGCTCTTTTTTTACAACAATTATTATATTACACCATTATATTAATTATTTTGGCAAAAACTTGTTTTTTTATTATGGTATTCAATTATCGTTGTATACGATTGTTGAGAAATGTTTCGAATGAGCAACTTCACAATATATAACACGTGTTATGTAAGAAACTAAGCATGCATTCACTTATCTAGTCTCTTTCCACAGCGCTGAACGACAACTAACATACTTGTTTAAATGTTTGTCGTGCTCTTTTAATATAAAACACTGTTAATCTAAAACTTTTTATTTTATCTAGGAGGCTTTTTATAAATCCTGTCTTACTACTCGTCCGGACTATCGGCATTTAATAACACTAATTGGATAGTGATTAAGATGGCAGAACTGAGATGAAATGTACCTGCATTTCCGTGGAGAAACTGTTGTACACCCAACTGGAGTCTTAACCCCAACCTTCTGATGATTGACAAACGAGACTAAAAGAGCTCGACGTTTATTCTGTGTGTGCCCGCCGATGTGGGATATCAACCTTATTATTTGTCGTGTACCTACATTTCTTTTCAAAACCAATAAAACAATTCGTTTGTTTAGTCTGATTAGTGAAAAGGTGATTGTTAAAACCGCTCGTAAGTGACTATAGTCGGATTATGATGGGAATTAAAATTTTAGAAAATTTAAACATATTTTGCTGCTGTCAACAATGATAACATTTTACTATATTATCAGTGTTATACGATAGATATTAATAATATCTATCAAACCCGCCTCGGTGGCGTAGTTGGCTAACGCGTTAGTCGTGTTGAGCTCGACTGCTGAGGACGGGGAGATCGAGGTTCGAATCTCGGTCGGGTGAACTGGGGGTGGTTGTTCCTAAATTATTTTACACTCTCCCTCCACGCAAATGCGGGTTCACTTCCTCTAATTCAACCTTCCCAATTCATAATCCATTAGCGTAATTAGTACTTAAAGTGTATAACCCGAACGGTTAGTAAGACGCGATGCTAAATATTATTATTATCTATCTAAAGCGTCAGCTGGGGATCACATGTCTTGACGTATGAATACGTAAGATTCTAGTAATGCTTTCAAGCTTTCAGGTATGTCAATTCGTAAGAATATTGAAGCATACGTTTGAGCAACCCCCCTCCTCCCTCCTGTATCTTCTCAACATGCCCCACTCTTTTGTATGGCGGGAGTGTCGCTTCGTGAGATAGAAGGGGTACATATTCGGCGGTTGAAAACCAGTTCACCTTGGCATTCACGTAATGTCAACGACTGATAGAAAGTTAAGAGCGAGAAAAGAAATGTTGGTTGTTTTTTCCCGCCTGACGTCATAATGTGCCCGACATTCCTCAGTTAGTTCAGGGGAGATCCACAAGAGTACGTGGGAAGGCACCTTTGTTCTTAGATATGGAGTTGCTCATTTCCACTGATAGATCGCGGAGCTGTTGTGTTTGGTTAGCAAAGTACTTGTTTTTTAGTTGGACACCTTAAGCTGGTCTCCTCGGTCAGCAAGAAAGTATTAATCGCTGTCATGCTCACGGCTTAAAATACAATGGTATATGTCGTTTTATGGGACTAATTCTCAAATATGTCTAAGCCTATACTCCCTTTTCATCCTTCGCCTACAACCACCCTTTGACATTTCAATAAGAAAAACTTCACTTTGTAAGTGCAGTCTTAAATAGTTTCCATTGAAGACAGTGAAATTTATAACAGTGAAACTATTATACCCTATTTTTAGTACGTTTAAAATAAATTTAAAAAATGAAGGAAAGCGCAATTTTATTAGATACACTTCGATAGTAATCTTGTATATTTAATATCCTGATTATAATCATCAACGAGATGAGCTCTTAAGGCTTTTTGTACAAACTTACTTTATTTTTACTCTACTTAAGTGTAGCATATCTTTTTCTACTCTTACGCATGCTTAAAGGTGGTTGAGATTCGCAGTTCGTTTAGTCCCGCATTCGATCTGATCTGCTACCGGGAGAACGGTTGACCCTCGAGTCTGGACTATAGATACAGGCCAAGTGCGTTGGCCTCGGTTTGTTGCACATGCAGTGAGGGAGCGGTAGTTCGATTGACTTCTCTCACGCGGCGTAGTATAATTATGATATGGGCCCCTGCGATCATGCCTTATTAATAATAATAATATTTAGCACCGCATCTTACTACCCGTTCGGGTTATACGCTTTAAGTACTAATTACTCTAATGAATTAGGAATTGGGAGGGTTGAATTAGAGGAAGTGAACCCGCATTTGCGTGGAGGGAGAGTGGAAAACCATTTAGGAAAAACTACTCCCCAGTTCACCCGACCGAGATTCGAACCTCGATCTCCCCGTCCTCAGCAGTCGAGCTAAACACGACAAGCGCGTTAGCCAACTGCGCCACCGAGGCGGGTTCCATCATGCATTATTCCTTCTGACACTGTGGTCTTGTCACAGTTCCTGGCCTCAAATTTATAGGTCTCGAGTTCGATCCACGACGCTTGCAGGTTGTCTGTGAAACAGTGGATCTGGAACGGGATCAACTCAGGGCGAAATGAGCTACTGAATGATAGAGTAGTGGCTCCTGTCTAGAAAACTGATATTAATGGCTGAAGGGCTCGGTGTACTGACCATACAACATCTTTTACACACAGAAATTTGCACTATATTCGCCAACAGACGGCGGCCAGTATGGCTCTATGGTGGGATGATGAAATTTAATTTTTTAACGTACTATTTTTAGTGTTCTAAATAATATTCTGGTTTTCAAAAATATAGCCATACCGTAACTCTTGTTAAATTTAATTTTTTGAAGTAGGAAAATTGTGGTAGTATGCGTAGCAATAATAATTTTATACATAAATAATTTGATGATTAAGCACACTAATATTTATCAATTTAATTTTAAAATAATTGTATTACAGTAAATAAGTAGCATTTTTTTATAACCATAGTTTAATAAAAATTTAGCAGGCTTCAGGGAAGATTTTGTTTCTTACACATTTAAACTGTTTTTATTTTCATAATAGGGAGTTACTAAACTACAAAGCCTATATTAAAAATATTTTTTATTAGAATATTTATTTTTATAAATCGTACATCTAAAAAAACCAAGTCTAGCCGCATTTTGACTGTGTCGATTATTAACTCAAGGTTAAACCAAGTACGTGCAAATAAAGAAACTAATGAGGTCATTTACTAAGACTAGATGTTCTTACTTTGCATTACGTTCACAAAATGAACATGACACAAGTGCATGTATGTTTAGTCTGCGAATTATTTTTGTCTATACATGCATTCTACCGAAGCAAATCACGCGCACAAAAATTGTTACAAACTTTTTTTTAACGATCTTAGGATGAGTTTTTATATTAGAGACTTCAAATAATTGTTTGACTTTACGAGAACCGGCTATTATTTACAAATTAATAAATGGATTAGGTATTTATTGTATTTCTGGTGAGCTAGTTCAGTGCTAGCAAGCTCTCTCTACACTGAGCCAATAGGCCGAAATTAAAACTTTGGCCCGGTCCAACTAGACGGTTTTCGTTTATAGTTTTACCAATATACCACCCATTTTAAAAAAAAACTTTTTTAACTCACGGCACACTAAACAAGCGCCAAAATAATCAAAGAACACCATACATTTTTTTATGGAGTGATTTTATCTTTAAAAAAAAATAGTCTTAAGATTGTGTTTAGAATTTAAATAGCTAAATTTCTATTAATTGCTTTATTTTTGAATAGTAATATAATATTTATCACGGATATTAAAATATTTAATTTCACACCTCGGATTTTTTTTAGCTTATGTTTAATACTCCTCCAAAACTCCCACGGCACACTAATGTTAAAAATACTGCTCTAGACAAATTCTGGTGAGTTTCCTTATTGATTGACATTCAACAAATCAACTCAAATTAGGTCTTTAGTAACATTTTTGCTAAGGGTATCGATAGTAATAAAATAATTTAGAAAATTAAATTAATAATTAACTAACGCCAACCTTGTATACATGCTTTTTAATACATTTAGACTTAGCCACTTCGGTGGCCGCATGATCTAACGCGCTAACTAAACTACTGATTTTGTGAGATCGAGGTTCTAATCTCAATCGGATGTACTGAGAGTGTTTTTTCTTAAATGGTTTTCCACTCTAGACGCAAATGCTGGTACATTTCTTATAAATATAACTTTCATAATTCCTAAAACCATTAGCGTAGTTACCTGTCTCAAGCATCTACATTTTGTAGAGCACTAAAAAACGGTTTTACAATAGATATGGATAGTTTTAAATCAAACTTACTAAAATAAATGTATAGCAAATTTATGTGTAAACTAGTTTCTTTGATAAAAAAAAATGTAAAATTTTAATTATCTCCTTCACAAAACTTAGATCTACACTTTTTTTTAGAGAAACAATAATTATTCTAAGACAATTTCACTGACGGGTTTTAGTTTCTTTCTCCAGTAAATGGTCCTTATTGGATAAGGTTCATTACAATAACATACACATTTATCATTTGAAGAGATAACAATATAACTTGCCTTTATTGCGTTTCGTAAAAGGGTGCACACATTCAATTTTAAATTAAGGGTGCCATCCACTTGAATCAACATACCCACATGACTCTATTTATCATGGGAATGTCAGTTATGAAACATCAAAAGCACTCAAATCATTCTCAATTATCTTTACATTTTCTTTTGTTACCCTGTTAGTTAAAAGTAAATGGTTCAAAGTAAACTATATCTATATTTTTAACAATTTTCTTTGATTTCAGAACGACATTTCATTTGAAGCGTCACTAAAAATATACGAACTATTTATTACAATTTTTTTGAAACATAAAAATGTAAGTTTTTTAATGCTATAGTTCATATCCATTTGAGTTTGAACTATATTTTAAAACAAATAAACTGGTTCTTGAATAACTAGGGATTACTAATTGACGCCTGCTACGTGTCTCAATGTTCCGCTAGGCGGCCCTCTTAAGGAGGATGCCTCGGTAAGAAAGAAAGAAATGGCCGTGCAGACGTTCAGCTCTACGATGCGTTATTTCGAAATAAGGCTCACGCCAAAATTAGGTTAAAAGATTCCAACAAGACTCTTTTTACTTAACAACGCTATAGTTTTATTACTAATAAAATTCATGTGTTAAAATAAGACAGTCCATTTTCAACTGCTTTTTAAAGAATATTTGTGGATATATAAGAGTAGACTTGATGGTACCCTAGTTTTAGCCTTTCTCCGTCAAATACAATCTTTTTTATAGGCTCGCAACAGGAAATTTTTAAAATATTTGAGAACTAGTGTTGAGTGGACTCTCCTCTTTAGCTTGAGATAAGAATATCCATAGTATTCTTTCCCCTCTTATTGACATGTCAAAGGATGGTTGAAGGAAAAGGGTGAAAGGGAGTGTAAGCTTAGACGGTATAGAGAATTAGTTCCAGAAAATGACACTGATCATTGTATTTTAACCTGTGTGGCCTGACAGCAATTGATACTTTCTCACAACCGAGTGGCTCTCACTCCTCAAATAGCATCAATTAAGGGCACAGGTAATATAGATCTCGAACTGAACTTCACATCGTGGGAAAGTTTTCTCTATTCTTTTTTTTATATAAGACAGTGGAATTGAGATCGATAAAACCATTTCAAAATATTAACAAATATTAAAATAAAGCTATTAAGCCAATTTCACTTTTGTAAAAATGAAGAATTCTGAAAACCACAATTACATGAGATTTTCATCTTGTATCTAATTTCTCGTTTAATCTAACGTAAACTCGAATCTTAAGATTATTACTGCTATTATTTTGTCTTGTTCATAACATATTTGTGTATCAAAGAAAGTAAAGAAAGGTTTGTGGAGAAAGGGGCTGTGATGGTTACTTTTCAGTAGACAACAACAGCGTTGACACATTAAACCCTCTAAAACAATTACAAATTATCTTAAAATTTTCACTTGTGGCTATATCAAAACCTTATTTTGTTTGTTAGAGGTAGGCCTAAAGTTGTTTCTTACCTTTTACTTTAGCCTCCAAAGTATAACTCATAACATAAAAAGTCGTTGAATATGAGGTAGTTTTAACCTTTTCATACATTAAAAAAACCTTTTATTCTTCAAACTTGGTTTATTTTAACTGGTAAGGAAGAGTTCAGCTGCATTTTGGTGCGAGCAAAATTTCAAAATATCTAAACAATTCTTAAATAAAATGGGGTCTGCTGTGAGTTTCAACACTCCCATGCATACCATTTAAAATATATATATATATATATACATTTAGCACTGCATCTTACTACCCGTTTGGGTTAAACGCTTAAGTACTAATTACGCTAACGTATTAGGAATTGGGAAGGTTGAATTAAAGGAAGTGAACCCGCATTTGCATGGAGGAAGAATGGAAAACCATGTAGGAAAAACCACCCCCAGTTCACCCGACCGATATTCGAACCTCGATCTCTCCGTCCTCGGCAGTCGAGCTCAACACGATTGGCGCGTTAGCCAACTACGCCACCGAGGCGGATCAGATCCCAATTAAGAGCGTGCATCACATGCCAATCGACTCTGTGATACGGTCGGCTAGAAACCGTACATTTACACGAACATTATCTCACGTGGATCATTTTTGATCAAACATTAATGAAGATAAAGAGTTAATAGAAGTTCCTAACACTGAACATGGTTGAAATATTAAATTATATTGGGATAAAAACTGCATTGAAAAGGTCGTTTTTGCTCATTTTAGAATGGCTTCACGGATAAGCAGTGTTCACAAATCTTCATTCTATCATAACAGGGACATACTGTAGTTATTAACAAGAAACTTTGTCGCTTTGTCTCCCATCGTCACCACGGAAAATTTCGAGTAATCATTCAAATACAAATGCACTGCACACATTTTTGTCATATCTTGGTATTTTCTTTTCTCTTTCACACACGCGCGTGCGCGCGAGCTGGGAGCTGTGTTGGGCCTGCTATGATGGATGATCTTAAAGTAAAACATGTTAATTAAGACACTAGAATAGTCGAGCATAAATTACACCCCTGAACACTTTTAGATAGGGTAATAGAAAATAGTTTTGTGTTATTCCCAGTAAACATTAAACTCACGTACTACTACAAGTGTTTATCATTATTTAATCTAAGCGCAATACCTGATTGGCACTTCCTAAGCTACTTAAGCAATAATCCTCTGAGAAATATATAATTAACCCGCTTTGGTGGCCACGTGGTCTAACGCGCGACTCTCGCAGTAGACTAGACTACCGATGACGGAGAGATCGAAGTTCGAATCTCGATCGGGTGGTTTTCTAAAATGGGTTCCCACCCTCCCTCATCGCAAATGTGCGTACATTTTCTATAAATATAGTCTTCCTAATCCCTAAATCAATTAGCGTAGTTAATACATAAGCGTAGTATAGCCCGAACGGGTAAGACGAGCAAATATATATATTAAATCGTGTATGTCCCATTAAATTTGTTCGAATCCAAAATAGCTTTGGTCGACTGTATGTTGTTCAGAAGGCCCTGTAGATGGCAGCACGTATAAAACAAGTGCTTTTAAACTCATACCTCGGCCACTGACCTCTGGAGCAACGGAACGCTAGCCCGCACGTCTAACGAGATGTTTGTTATTTGGTTTGTACTAATTTTTTTAAAGGGGGGGGGGTGCTGAAGGAAGTAAACAAGTCTACTAACCGGTATTATTCACAACAAAGGATAAGCTAAATCAGACCGGGCTGCCGTTATTATCAGATTCGAACCCCGGTTGGGTATACTGCGGACGCTCCCTCCCCCTAACCCCTTAATGGGGTCTCTACTCTCACTCCATACCAATGTGGGTGCATTACCTCTAAATTATACCATTCTCATCTCTAGCCCCTTAAAGCAAATATTTAGATATTTTGAGAGGGTTCTAAGGCGTGGTGCAAAAATAAACACACTTTAGCCTATCCAGAAATGTTCTTTTGGGTAGACGAGGTTATTTTTACATTATTTTCCTATTGAGCACTTTTGATACATAATAAGTTGTATACTTTTTGAATATTAAGTCGTCCTCCCTCTTAAAGTATAGCCTGTGCAGTCGACTCATCTTTATTTGCTTTCTGTTATGTTAGTTAATTATGTGTTTTAAGCTTTTTATTAAATTGTTGGTTATCTTGTGAGTGCGCCAATGATTAACAACATATGCGGCCCACTTGGTTGGTTGCGGGTCTAAAGCGCTACTCTCGCAGTGGACTATACTGCTGATGACGAGGAAGATTGAGGTTCGAATCTTGGTCAGGTGTATTGAGCAGGGTTTTCCAAAATGGGTTTTTCCACTATCCCTCAATGCAAATACGTGTACACTTCCTGTAAATATAACCTCCCCAATCCCTAAAACTATTAACTTAGTTAGTACATAGGCGTATAGTCGAAACAAGTAGTAATACGTGGTGCTAAGAAAAAGAAAATGGTACCTTGTCGCAGATAAACTAGGTCCTATTCGATTCTGTAAGCAAATAATAATTTTAATAACCGTATTTGGAAAATTTAACGAAAACCAAAAACAGTATTGAAAAGCCTAACCACGATTTTCCCATCACTGGCATTCTATTTCGAGAGTGATGCTTTAGATCCCTCAGTTATCTTTTAACATATATTGTATTATTTTATTATTATCATAATTATCAAAGTTATTATTTATCACTACTTAGTACACAACTGATAATCTACTAACTAGCTCTAATGACGAATTACAAACTGACTTTACTTTAACCACCCTATCTAATAGGCCTATTATATAAATTGCCCAAGATAGTTGGTAGGATGAACCAACCCATAAAGCGAACGTTGAGATTGAACTAGGGACCTGCGAATCCTGTTTACAGCCTCCTTATCTTCTCAATCGTGGGAAAATAAATTAGGGCACTAGTATTCATTGAATGAAGACGGCAATTATTATTTTCTTATCAAAAGATACACGTGCGTGCGTGCAAGTAACACAAACCATCTAAATGCGTTATCGTTACTTATGTAAGTTACTTGTTGAAGGTAACCTAATACATTCACTTGTCTCTCCCCCTCACCCCCCCCCCCCCNCATTTTCTTACCCCCGTTCTCGTGTTCCCAGAATTCCAAACCACATCACACCGCAACGATCAGTTCTAGTTTAAATCACTTGGGAGACTTTAATGCCTGGATGAACGACGAACACACAACAAGCCCCGATGACGCCTACCGATACCCCGGTAACCGAAAGTGCCTTAACTCCGTATCAAATTAAAATCATCTGATCATTTACGCGATAAAGTCCCATTTTATTAGCAAGGGCTTTCAGATTTTGGTTTTGTTTTGTGACCAAGATTGAAGGGACAGTAACAGATCATATGACTTGACGTATGAATAAGGGAAACTAGATGTAGTAGTAACTCATCTAGCTGTCAGACCAGATTATGAAAATTGAACTGTAACTTACAACATTTGGGAAATGACTCCGTTGTGTGATTCCTCTCGGAATAATGGTTGTAAGCGTTTAATTATTTCTTCATGGCCGTTGACAACTGTGTTTTATCGCAATATCTTTTTTTATTTACATTATGTTGAGTTACATTAAATCTTTTTCATAAAATATGATTTAAAATATTTGTTTAAAGATGGGTCTACACACAGCAAATAGAATGCAAGTACAGTATAACCTTATTTTGGTTGGAAGAACAGCTTAGAGGGATGATTCTCAAAGTGGGGTACGCGATGTAGCGGTGGTTTTTCATTTATAACTGTTTAAAAAAATGCATACAGAAGCCGCCTGGATGCCGAAAATGACTTGCGACTCCACCTAAGCAAGATAACACCAGCTATTGATGAACTTTTGCAAACGTAAACAAGCACACCCATCTCACCGAGTGCCCACAGTGTGATATTGATAATTTTGTTAAATTTGTTCAATCAATCATGTCAGTTTTGGTGTTTATTAATTTATGTAGTTGCGTAAAGTAAACTGTAAATAGACACAAATAAATATAGATGTTTTATTGTATACCCGTCCCCCATACTATACTGAAATATTTGATATCTGTACAAGGGTTACGCCATTTATATAAATATTCCCAGGGGGTACGTGAGGCATAAAAGTTTGAGAACCACTGGTTTAGAGAATTCAAACATATCTCATTGCAGCCAACACTAATAACATTTCACTATATTATTTGTGCTATTTTATAGGTATTGATAAAATCTATAAAAATTACAGCTGCAGGTAACATGAATATATTAAAATTGTTTTATTAACTTTCGTAACCACCAGATCTGGTCTTCCTACCAGAATCAGGGTATAGCTAAGCAAGCTGACAACTGAACAGAAAGATGTTCTACTTTTGAACTCCCTCCCCCCCCCCCATTCCATAAATATTTCACAGACACTGTTTGAACAGGTTGTAGTCACGTGTAAGCCAACCACAATATGTGCAAGTGGAAACTTGTTTATGTTTCATGGGGTATTTTTCGTGTTCATGCTATGATTTAAGTGCTTGTGTGGTGGAGTCAAACGTTCACCGAAAAAAATAAGATCAGAAATGTAATTTGGTCACTTAAGGAACTTTAAACCACTCTCAAGAAATCATCGTGAGCTGCGTTGATCGTTCTGCGCAAGTAGATACAATTTCAGCTTTGTACGCACTGCTCCATAAAACCTACTTGGGAGAATCAATAAAGTTTCAAATACAAACGATTCAATCGATGCGCCCAAAATCTATATTCTAGATATAAGCAAACAGCTACGTCTGTTTTTTTGGGAGAAGATTAGAATAATTAGCCAAACGGAAGGCGGGTGTATCATTCTCGTTCGGTTTTAATTCGTTCCGTGACACATTACTGCAACTATTTTATTTTACACATTCCTTTTGACAAATTAATAGAGATAATGAGATCTAGTCCAACGTAATAATATTTCCGAGCATTTGACCTGCGTTCGTCGAGAGATTTAAAAAAAAAATATTAATAACATTTTATTCCTTCCAGTTCTCTATGAAGAAGAGCTGGGACCATAGCTGTGTCGATAGTATGTCTGTCTAGTAAGCTAAGGGTCCTGGTTACGATTCCCGGCATGACCGAAAAAATTTATCTTTGGTGAAATGTGGGCTTACCCTTTTAAAATGACGGATTAACGGCCGTGGACTACTATCGATTGCGTACCAGGCGTTAAGATGGGCCTGTAAGCGAACGCGTGTTAAGGCCAATGTTTTTGCAGTTATTATAGCAAAACGCTTTTTTTTCGGCCAAAATAAATCAAATATTTCTCCAGTAGAAACATAAAGAGTTAAATTTTCTTCACATTGTGATATCAACAGTTTTTGAGTAACTGTTATGAGCATATTGCCATTAGATGACAATTTATTTGCGTAATTTTTGTGTGGGTAGCTTACAAATTTATTTATTTTGTGTTTTAGTTTAGTGGTAAATTCTATTTTAATAAGTCAGATTCCTTTGATTAGATAAACACGGCCTGTGGTATATTTTATAGAATAAATAAGTACCTTTAATATGTACATTAAATACACTTTAATTGCTTACTATTTTTAGCACCATGTTTTACTAAACCATTCGGGTTATACGCTTATATACTAATTACGCTAATAGTTTTAGGGATGAGTAAGATTATATCTATAGGAAGTGTATCCACATTTGAGTGAAAGGAGAGTGGAAAACAATTTAGAAAAAAATCACCTTGGTACACCTAACCGAGATTCGAGCCTCAATCTACCCGTCATCGACAGTCTAGTTTACTTCGAGATTAGCGCGTTAGATCTTGCGGCCGCCGAAGCGGGTCAGTTGCTTTTCTTTTCACCTTGTAGTTTAGTATAAGATAAGGACTCAAAAGACCTGACCACAGAACTATTTTCCGCAGTTCGGCTAGGGAGGGGACTAAAGAGCGCGGATTGGTTTTCATGCAATTCGTGTTCACCGATATCCGGTGTAGTCGTCTTCCTTCTTTCAACAATGCCACGAACTGCATCTGGGGTTGCTTAAGGTGGTGGTAATTCTAGATAAAACTGAGGTGTGAAAACGAAGCTTATCACTCGAGTAACAAACTACTCGTCTCAGATGGGTGTCTGGTCCTGGAGGATTGTTTAAACACCACTTACATATTGTCAGTCGCCTTGTCTCTCTTGTCTACTACTCTCTACACCCCTCCGCTCCCTTCTCTCCTCTCTCTCTCTCTTGTCCTCAAGGTCATCCGAAGATTGTGGGAATGTCACAAAAATAAAGACACGGGTTGTCGTTGGTTAGGAATATTTCATCTCCGACTAGTTGGAGCGTTTGTTTTCATCACAGTTTTGTAATTTGAGTTGGAGAATCTCATGAGGAAACGTTTCAACGTTTTTACACGTTTTTACTTTTTTTAATCTTTGTGTAATGTCAAATTTTACGAACCTTCTAATATTTATAGGAAGGGTATTTTAGTAGTTAAAATTTGATAACATAGTACTATAATGCTTTTTTTTAGCACCGCATCTTACTACTTGTTCGGGCTATGAGCAATTTGTACTAATTAAGAGTATGCTAATGAACTAAATATGAGTAAGTTTTAATTTAGAGGAAGTGTACCCTTATTTGCTTGGAGGGAACGTAGAAAAACTTCCCTCAATACAATATACTGGGATTCTAACCCCAATCTCTCCGTCACTGGCAGTCTTTTGCGAGAGAAATGCTTTTAGATCATATGCACACCGAAGCAGCTAGTGTTATCTTATAGGTTTGATGATTATCTATCAAAAGTGACATCTACAGATCACATGACCTGACGTATGAATATGTGAAAGTATATTTATTAACTTTTATAGCTGTCAAATAAGGTCCTGCGTATGAAAATTCGACTATATATTTATTGAAATACAGCACGATCTGTCCGTGATAACCTTTTGATCTTGTTTCTTCCGAATCTCCCAAGAAAAAAAAAGTTAAACTTATCGTTGATATTTTACTGTATTCATACGCCAAGCTTTTGGCTTTTAACATCCACATTGGTGGGCACGTGGCCAAGTATTCAGCTTCGTCACGCCTGTTTTCCCAGTGACGTGGGAGGTCAGGGTTTGATTTCCATCCGGGTGTATTAAGAGTTTATTTTTATTAAATGGTTTTGTATTCTTCCTTTACGCCAATGCAGGTTCATTTACAATAAATTCTACCTTTATCATCCCTACTATATTAGTGTAAATACGCAGATAGCCTGGGTGTGTATTAAACTATGACGCAAGAATAAAATCTGTGCCAAGTTATGTGTTTAAAAAAATAATAATTTGTATTTACCGGAAAATATTGTCACTTTAAAGCAAGGGTAAGTGTTTTGAGCCAAGGAGCCATTCCTTGCATCAGAAAAATTATATGTTAGAGAGAGTCTTCATAATTTTTTTGTCGATAAGATTATGAGAATTCATTAACGACATTAAAATTCTACAAATATAAATATTCAATCAAATGGAAAACATTACATGCTTTGTCTGGGCCTTTGGCTTTAATGGGTGACCTGTCGGTCTAGGGGTAAGGTGTCAGACTTCTGTGCTGGCGGCCGGGGTTCAATCCTCGGTCCCGGCACAGATTTATCTGATTACCAAACCCTTCCTTCACCTCTGTCAAGACATCTTGTGAATGCGGGGAATTCCAGGTCTCCACCGTGGTTCGGATTCCACGTTAAACTGTAGGTCCTCCATTTCGTCTCACAATCACCCTACCATTACACGTTAGCGTAAGTGCGTATAACCCGAACGGGTAGTAAGACGCGGTGCTAATAATAATAATGTCTTTAATTCATACACATATACATATACATATATTATATACATGCTTTCCTTTTCTCTGCCTTGCTCATAGAATTAATAGTATGTATTATTAAGTACATTCCTGTGTAATATGATTACATGTGCAAATTAGTTATATTAAAGCACTTATTTTACATTGATATTTTTTAATAATTATAATTAAACCATAATCAGACTGCTAATGTTTCTTAACGATGTAATGATTTTTTGTTTCCCTCAACAACCCTAAGGTTGGTTTAGTGTTATTTCTCTCGATCCGGAGCCATTCGGTAGGTTAGTGTTACCTGAACCATCCGGTAGAAATCCCATGTACAGTAGCCCCATAGCTTCTTTAGTGCTGACTGACATCTCACAGCTGACTTCTGACAGTCAACATTTAGATATATTCCTAAATTTTGACTGTCAGAAGTGACAGCTACTAAACACATGTTTTTGCAGAACATATGGTTCGGCGTAGGGATACACAATTTGGTCTGGTAGCATTTCAAAGCCGTCAGCTGTGATCTGTCAGTCGGCACCAAATAAGACATGGGGCTACTGTACTAAGGGCATTCAGAAAGTGCTGAAGTTTACCGTCGCCTTCCAAACTGAATCCCTGTGCGTGAGAGCGAAAGAGCCTACCAATTTTGTTTTCCAGGGTTATTCTCCATGCCGCAATCGAAATGAGACCTACTGGCTTACTTCCCCTCCATATAAAATTGTGCTACGGATTTTTATCGCGCAAGAAAAACCATCAACCTTGGATGGGTTTGAACCTACGAGTATCGGGTCCTGAATCGATCACTTTACCCCAGAACCACCGAGGTCGATATTTATAGATTAACACAATATAATAGTTTAGACCAGTGTGGTCTAATGTTATAATTCGCGGCCAATTTGTCTAATACATAAAACTTATTGGGTCGCAAGTAATATAAAAAGTAATGAAAGTGGGAATAAACAAGTGAAATTAATTATAAATATTGTAACCAGTATGCAAATATAATAGAGTAATAGTACAAATTAAAAAATTCATTGGGCAGCTGTTCTTATTTCCATAACTAAAAGTTGATTTGTTGAATATAAAAAACACTCAATATAAAAGTACTTTTATTTTCATTTTTAAAAGAAGTCAATGGTCATTTTTTCATAATTATTTTAACCTTAGATTAACTTTCACTAATAGACAAAAAATATATAAAAACTACTTTCTATGTAATTACCTTAAAAGCTGTTATTTGCCCTTTTTTTACAATAAAAACTCCCGATTTGGTGACCACGCCCTTGACGTAACCTCCTGAATTTAATACTCCTGTTTAGGGAGGGTGTGAACATTTCTTAAGCACGAAACGCACACACATCAAACTTGATCAGTGGTTGTAATTTGTAAGTACCTTGTAAATTGTGTCCTAAAGTAGATGAGAGGATCATTTTTTTTATCCCACTGATTGTTTTGAAGTATGCTAACACCAGGATTAAGACTGTTGATATTTACCCTAAACTCTTTGCTGATGTACAAATTACCGTGATACACCTTATAATTTGAGTATGATACTTTTTGTTGCATGATATTTAATCGTATATACAGCGTGTTTTAAAATCTAGAATAGGAAACCTACACGGTATTAATCGTTTCTTAATACAGGGCCACTCAAAATTATTTTATGGATATAAGGTCCTTTATTCTCCACACGTGCGCATTAAATTAAAATACCAATCTTCAGGCTCATTGAGCTTAAAAAAATATAACTATCAACTGTTGTTCGTTTAAATTACTACAATCGAATCAGACATCTTGTCCATCCTCTTAAGGGGGGGTGGGAGGGGGGACGGGACGGGACGCGGGACGCGAGAAAGGTTGATGTTTTTACAGTTTTTATGGCAACACTTTTTTTTTTGCTAAAATAAATAAAATATTGCTTCAGTTCAAACATATGAAACTCATAAAAGGGGGAAACTAGCTAATTATTTAACGATTTGTGACGCAAAATGTCGCAGTTTTGAGTTTAAAATAAATCGTTGAAATAAAAAAAAAAATAGATCTACCACTAAAAAGTAATCATTTTATATTATTATTATTATTATTATTATATTACCCGCCTCGGTGGCGTAGTTGGCTAAAGCGCTTGTCGTGTTGAGCTCGACTGCTGAGGACGGGGAGATCGAGGTTTGAATATCGGTCGGGTGAACTGGGGTGGTTTTTCCTAAATGGTTTTCCACTCTCCCTCCACGCAAGTGTGGGTTCACTTCTCTAATCCAGCCTTCCCAATTCATAATCCATTAGCTTAATTAGCACTTAAAGTTTATAGCCTGAACGGGTATTAAGACGTGGTGATAAATATTATTATTATTTTTATTAGCACCACGTCTTACTACTCGTTTTGGTTACACGCACTTTCGCTAATGTGTAATGGTAGGGTGATTGTGAGATGAAAATGGAGGACCTACAGCTTAACGTGGGATCCGAACCACGGTGGAGGCCTAGCATTCCCTACATTCACAAGTTGTGATTAATACAGTCAGAGGTGAAGGAAGGGTTTGGCAATCAGATAAAGCTTTGCAGGGACTGAGGATCGAACCCCGGACCACCAACACAGAAGTCCGACACCTTACTCCTAGACTATACCAGGTCACCTATCATTTTATAATAAACTCACAACGAAAAATTATAAGTGTAAGGTTTTTTTAAGCTACCGAACTCCTATTATCATAATAAATACGTGGAGGTATGTCCTTTCTAGTCATCGCCTTGACCTCTGTGTTCGTCGCGTGACGTAACAACAGCGCAACTGACATTTTCTGAGGAGTTAATTTTGTTTTTAGAAAGTAAATCCTATTTTACTCTCTCAAAGACTATTATTTTTCTTTTACATCGATGAAGTACGGAGTTCTACCTCTGGTGGGTGTGTTATTTAGATTTTAGATCTTACGATATAACAACTAAAACTATATACTATTTTAGAACAGGTTTTAAATTAATGATTAAAATAACGTTCTTAAGACGTTAGCATCTGTCGGTAAAGTGTTTTTATATTCCACTTAAAAGCGTCAAGCGTCAAGGTGCAGATGAGTTTCATATTCAAGCAAGCAAACGTTAATCTGAAATTATACGTATCTGTTAAGAGAAAATAAGTATCTTCACAATAGTTGAAATAAAAAAGGTTCTCCCGAACTTAAAATACAGTCTTAGGTACATACTTGTTTTGTTTTTCCCCTCCACGTGCTCAGAAATGAGGCGTAGTTTTTCGAACGTGTAATAAACTTTCAAATTGTAGTGGGGTGCTTGTTTTTTTACCTTCTCCTCTTATGCCCCTCCCCCCCTCCTCCAATTCTTACCCAATTTTATATCGCGCAAGAAGCCGTGATTGTTGTTAGTTATTATCTGTGGAGGTGTGCGCAACTCAGGGGTTGGGACACTATGGTGCTGCCGCCATACGGCCGTGGAAGAAAACGAGACCTGTTCATTAATTTCCCAATGATCTCTTACACCTACATTGCAACATTATTGTAAGTTTCTCTTCCTGGCTTTGTTATACGTTTTAAGTAAGGGCTAGTGACAGTACCGAACACAACTTAAGGCGGCCGCCTCGCTCAGAGAATAAGTATTAATCGCTGTCAGGCCACTGCCGTTTTCTGTAACTAATTATTTATTCTGTTTAATACTACCCTCCCTTTCATCCTTCACCCCCCCCCCCTC